>JANEYF010003274.1:0-62594 GCA_029963845.1 Rhamnusium bicolor | reverse complement strand
ATAAAAAAAGATAATGAAAATGAATGAATGTTAGCGGGTTAACACTCAAATGAAACCAAAGAAACATCGAGAGCCCAATATCCGTAGTTCGATATTCGTCTTAGACATAACATTACATCAGGCCCTTGGCTAGTGTCGCCCAGAAAGATAAACAAACTTGAGTGGATGGTATTCATTGAAATATTTTAACTGAGGATCATATACAACATTCGTACTAATAAATTAAAATATTTCTTACATTAGTGATAACATTTTGATTCTGAACGACTGAAGGATATACTATTTTTGATATTAGTAATTAAGGAAATGCAATCAACATTTTATATGCAAATTGCTCGTAAACTATTAATCCTATTGAATTTTAAAAAACGCACTTCTTTCTGTATTTTTTTAATGTAGCAAGTGTTAAAGAAAAATGTCAAGTGGCCCATGCAAATGAAAACGTATAGTAGGGCTTAGATTGGTTTCATAAGAGCATGATTTACGTAGAGCTTATAGGATTAATAATATATTCGGTTTATTTTTTTAAGATTAAGACTTGAAATTTTGCACACGTTTACTAAAATATATATTCTTTGACGTTTTTAGTTTTTTATTCTACTTGCAAATGCAAAACAAAGAAAAAAATGGAGGTCGAAAAATTTTAATCTACAAAGAATAAATACGATGTCCTAAATGATACATTAATAACTACGTGAATGAGATACAATTTCTTAAATTTCAAAAATAGATTAGAAAATGTCTGGATTAGTGTTTTCCAAATGAATACCTATAATATCCATAATAGTACTAGTTTCGAAAACTATAACGGAGAATATTAAATTAGTCAAACTAAATCCGTCTCGTGCACTAACGAACCATTACGTCATGCTTAGAATTTCAGTTCACGAAGGGATAACCACCCAAAGTCCTCCAACGTAACAGTGCCCACTGTCACTTGTGTTTCGCAGAGCTCACATTATACTCTTATGGCGTCGTTTTCAATGCTCTGACCTTTGTTCAGAATTCCCTATTTTTATATTTGCGTTTCTTAAAAACAACTCAACAGATTCAAAACTACTCATAATATTTATTATTGTAAAACGTACCTGCAAGTACCACTCTATATTATTTCTGCATATTCTGAGCAATAATATTTTCCTAAAATCGACCTCCTATAATAAGACATTCGAATCATACCACAAAATTTGTACTTGGGGGCTTTTGTCCGCTGAGTAGTTGTTTCCTGTAAATCTTATTCAGTGATTCTCCCAGCTTAATATAGGATTAATGCATAATCCAAGAAATTTTACAGCATTGTCGTTTATGGTTTATGAAGCGCGGCTCCCAATGCTGGTGGATTGCTATAACTCCAAGACAGGGCCACTCTCTTATTTCCCGATTCCGGAGAACCAAAGCGTGAAGCTTGGGGCTGTCAGAGTTGATCTGGAGCACAATTATGGCACGGAGTGTCGGACAATCTCTTCGTACCCGATTCCGTAGAACCAAAGCGTAAAGCTTGGGGTTGTCAGAGATGTGGCACGACTCTGCTACGGAGTGCTGGACAATCTCTTCGTACCCAATTCCGTAGAAAAAAAGCGTATAGCTTGGGGTTATCAGAGACCACGACTCTACGCCATATCGCGTATTTATATGATTTTTCGTGAGTAAGTTCGTCGTTCAAACCTGTAACCATGACGGAGACAGCCAAACACTAACTTGTGCTCTTTCAACGAAACTATAACTCACAGTACTTAAAAGTGAAAAGTATCATAATGACTATATTTATTAGCATTTGACCCTATTCCTAGTAAATCTCGAAAACATACGTTTTTCTAAGAGAATTATAAGAAAATGGTTTGACCTTTTTTATGTAATAAATAATTTAGAATTCAATGATATAAATGCTTGGAAATAAGTTTTATGTAAAAATATAGGAAATTTATCCGCGATGAAGTAGCCCCGGGCTGGGGTGCTTCATATTTTTTTGCGATTTAAAACTATTTAGCGTTTTGGATTTAACAGGAAAGCAAATATTAATGGCATCTAATAATTTTTCAATAAATAATTTAAATAGAGTCTTAACTTTAAAAAAGTGTTTCATTTGCAAACTGTTATTGGTCTGTAATTATTTCTAACATTTGTTCTTTTAGGATTCAGGTTATAATTACAATTTTATGCCATGACTCATGAGTAGAGTTGGCGCAAGCGATTCAACACAATAGCACACTGCTGAACGGGGATTTGAGCAAGTCACTCTCGAATGGTTCAAGGTAGTTTATTGCTTTAGCAAGCAATGTAACTTCTCGGCGATCTTTGCCAGTTTTTCATTACGCACGTAAATTCATAAGACGATTTCCCAATTTAACATACGATAGAAAGGTGATACGATGCCTTGTTTGCAAGTCAAGTTTGATTGGTTGGAACCCAAATAATTGTAAGACATATTGAAACTAAAAGCCATAAGAAAAATCACCAACTACAATTTTCATACTCAGTGTTTTTGTATGACCTTATTTGTATATAGACTGTGTTTCAGCAATAAAATCAGCCTTTGAAGAAAGCTGCCCCCTGAAAGAGAGAAGAACAAAACGTGAGACCCCTTGGTGGAATCACGAACTCTCATCCAGGAGGACAGAAGTTCGAAGGCTATTTAACCAGGCGAAAAGAACTGGAAGATGGGAGGCATACAAAGCCGCCAATCTGAAATACGTATATGCCATAAGAGATGCTAAAACAAAAACATGGAGGAAGCAATGCGAGGAGATCGAAAGTACTCCAGAAGCAGCTAGACTCCAGAAGATCCTGCAGAGAGACAATCAAGGTAAGATTGGATCACTGCAGAAACAACAGGGAAGCTACACAAACACTGAGAAGGAGACTCTAGATTTACTTCTAGAGACACACTTCCCGGGCAGTGTGGCCATTCCACAACAAAACAACGGTCCAACAGAAGACATACCAATGAGAAGGGCGTCAAAGGAGGACTGGAAACTAGCCAAAGAAGTTATAAATATAACAAGGCTTGAATGGGCGATTAACACTTTCGAACCATACAAGTCACCAGGAGTGGATGGAATATTTCCAGCACTACTTAAACAAGGAATGAAAAAATTAGCAACACCCCTTGTGCACACTATTCAGGGCTAGCCTAGCACTCGGATATGTGCTAACTGGTTGGCGGAAGGTGAACGTGGTATTCATACCAAAACCAGGGCGTGATACCTATGCCCAGGCGAAATCCTTCCGGCCAATCAGCCTTACATCATTTCTCCTCAAAACCTTGGAGAAACTGGTTGATAGACATATAAGGGACGATGTGATGGGCCAAAAATCCTTACATCGAAACCAATATGCCTACCAAGCAGGAAATCGTGTGAGCTAGCGATACACGAGAGCTTACTTACAGAATAGAAAAGGCACTAGACAGCAAAGAAACTGCCATAGGAGCCTTCTTAGATATAGAGGGGAGCATTTGACAATACCTCATTCAACTCAATAAGCGAGGCAGTGAAGAGGCGCGAGTCGGTCTTTCAATAACAAGATGGATCGACTCAGCACTCAGAACAAGAAAAAATCCAATCCACGCTGGGAAACATGTCGGAGGAGGTGTCTGTAACTAGAGGATGCCCGCAAGGAGAGGTTCTATCACCCCTCCCTGTGGTGCCTGGTTATGGATGAGCTCCTAGCACAATTGGAACAGCGAGGAATATATGCGCAAGGATATGCAGACGACGTCACAATCCTAGCAGTGGGAAAATTTGAGAGCGTTGCCTCAGAAATGATGCAAAGAGCTCTCAATACGGTAGATCGATGGTGCACACAGGAAGGGCTTTCTGTTAATCCAGGGAAGACCACGGTGGTGACTTTCACAAGGAAAAGAAAACTTCAAAACCTGAGGAAACTACATCTTCGGGAAAAGAACTACAGGTGAGCAATGAAGTCAAATATTTGGGACTAACCTTAGATACCAAGCTTAACTTCAAAGCTCACATAGACAAAGTGGCAATCAAAGCCACGCGGGCCTTATGGACCTGCAGAAGCATGGTGGGCAAGAGCTGGGGACTTCAACCAAAAATGGTGCACTGGTTGTACCAAAGGGTCGTCGTACCAATAATAACCTACGCCTCCCTGATCTGGTGGCACAAGGCCGGAAAAGGAGAGGCGATGAGAAAACTAGGCAAGTTGCAAAGACTTGCATGTCTAGGAATCACAGGAGCAATGTCAACAACGCCGACCGCAGCCTTGGAAACACTGCTAGGCCTACCTCCACTACACCTAGTGGTGGAGAATGAGGCACTAATGGCAGCATACAGGCTGAAAACAACTGGATATGGGACCATCTCAAGGAAAGGATACCATACTGAAGTATTCCAATATGTAGGAAAAAATCGGCTACTCGATATGCAGTCAGACAGAATCAGCACAACCTACAACTTCACAAAAACTTTCAGGGTAAAAATACCTGAAAGGGATGGAGAAGGAGGTAGGATGCAGAGACAACAAAATGACACCATCTGGTATACTGACGGATTAAAAAACGTCAAGCAGTACCGGAGCAGGAGTTGCGGGAGAACAACCAGGGACAGACATCAGCCTGAACCTCGGAAGTATCGCAACAGTGTTCCAAGCCGAAATCACAGCAATAGACGTCTGTGCACAAGAAATGATACGGAGGGCATACAAAAATAAGAGAATCCGCATCATCACTGACAGCCAAGCAGCCCTCAGAGCTCTGGAAGCAGTAGAAATACGATCTAAAACAGTAAAAAGACTGCCTGGAGTCCCTGGAGAAACTTACGGAACACAACAGTGTACAACTGGAGTGGACACGAGGACACCAGAGAAATACGGGAAACGAAAAAGCAGACATGCTAGCCAGAAAAGGCGCTAAATCAATTCTAACAGGTCCCGAACCGACCTGCGGGGTATCTTATAGCACCGCAGGTGCTTTTGAGTTTCCTTCTCTAGTCACTATCCCGAACTAAACTGTTAAATATTTTTAATATTTATAAACTTACTTCAAGGATATTTTATCACCGGCACCGACGCATTTGCAATAATAACACAAATGCGCTTGGCTGACTCTTTATATAGAAAGGCGCGAAAACATGTCCATGCATGTTATGTCTTGTATTTTCTATTTTAAATAAGTAACTATACCTACAATTTTATGCAGGGTCATGCGTGTCTTTTAACTATACGTCTTGTTTTATTTCAAAAATAAATATGCTTTTTTTAAAAAGGTGTTTTAATATTTTTCTAGCTTGAAAACATAACAAAACACAAAGATCAAATGTAAATTGCATAGTACTCAGTTTTAGTTAGGGAAAAAAATCAACAAGTAGTGTAAAATTTATATTAATTGGGAATAATTAATTTATCAATATTTGGTTCATATTCAGGGGGCAAAAATGCCGCCCTCAGGTTCGCCGCCCCTGACAGGGATCCTGGTTGTCCGCCTCTAAAGCGGGTCCTGTTTATGGACTTGTTACATAAAAAGCTATTATCGGGTACTCTTGTCAACTAAAAGGGCCACAAGGGATCGGTAAAGGCATTATCGATGCCTTATGTCCCTTTAGTGGGCTACCCCAATAAAAATGCATTTTTCACTTAAGAAATTGACCAAAAAACATTTAACTTTCTAGATAGTTGCGGAAAATAGTTATTTACGTAACAAAACCGGAGTGATTCTTTACTGGGCAAATTGGCAGTTTCCAGAGCGAGCGCCAGCGAGTCCTGGAAGTCGGCGAGCCCAGTAAAGACACATTCAGGATGTGTTACGTAGAAAATTCAATAAATTCAACTGACAGATGTCAAACGTTGTTGTCTAGAATGCTAAATTATGTATCTACCCTACTGCTGTACCAACCAAAAGTGATGTTAAGAATCTGAAAATACGTTCCCATCCCTTATGTCACTTTCCTGGTTAACACCAGTCAAGATGTATTTTCCACTCAAGAAATTTATCTAAATCGGTTAATTTTATAGGCGATTGCAGAGAAAATATTTTACTTAATATCAGGATTAATAAAAATCATTTTAAGATATTTTCCATTTTTTTCGTTAAATTCTATAATTTTTTCGTTTCTTTAAACAGATTTATAATTTTTACATCTAATGGTAGCCTAGTAGTTACTGTACCTTATAATAGCTGATACCTTAGCCACCTTCAAATAGAATTTTCGGAAAGGTATGCCTTGTTGAAAATAAAAACATTATTATAGTGAATCTTTTTAGCCAATATCATGGAATCTGTCATTTTTTTCTAAAAATGGTAAAACATACGCTCCTATTATATTCGAGGATTCTTTGTGTATTTGTGGGTGCTTGGTTAAAATGGCAAGTCAGTTTTTCGTAAAAATGGATTTAAGAAGAAAATGCTTCTATTGTGACATCCTTTACATATAAAGGAATGTCATATTTAAATTAAAAAGTAAGAATACTCGTTATATGCATAAGGGACTTTTTTCTGTGCATTTAAAGGTAAAAAGATTCAAGTCAGTCACTATCTTCAAAAAAGAAAAACAATCTCATTGACTATTGACTTGTTGCCTTACGTATTTCAAACCTTTTGGGATATTTACAAAAACGTTAAAGATAATAATATTGATAATGTCTACCATCCAAGTCAGATAGGATTGCAAAATGAAAAGTTATCCAGCTGAAACAAATATAACTTCATTCTTGCATCAAGGCTTTATAATCGTGTGAAACTTTCAATTCAGATTCAAAATATTAATTTTCGACACGTCTTTTTACCAAAGCACCCATGGATTGTGTAAAAAGGGATGACAACCCAAATTTTACCTCTATTGACATGTTTCTCCAATTATTTCAAATATATAATTGGGCTTACCAAATTATAATATAACACTGGCCGACACAATTTTTGTAACATAGTTCACATTACTGCTTTTATATTGTTAATACCTCCCTATTAACTAAAAAAATATCCAACAAGTCCTAATACGTACCATTTTTGTGTTAAATCTGTTAGAAAGTGTTTTCGTTTGTCTACATAACTCTATTACGACAAAAATGTCCAGTCAAATGCACCGAAGTTGCAAAACCTCATCTGACAAATCACAAGCGAGGCCATTGTCTGAAATTGTGAAAAAAGCGTATTTTCCATATTTTGGAGTTTTAGTCGAAGATCAAGACAAGCAGTGGGCTTCCCACATTTGTTGTGTAATTTGTAGCATGTCACTAGTGCAGTGGATGAAAGGGAAAAAAGCATGCCTTTTGCGGGTCAAATGGTATGTCGAGAACCCACCAATCATTTCGATGATGCAATTTTTGTGTAACAAGAACTGAGGAATATTCCAAAAAAAAAAAAAAAATCAAATATCCGAATTTGCCATCAACCTTAGGATCTGTTCCTTACAATGCATCAGACTTACCAGTGCTAACTGCGCCTTTAGATTGACAAAATATTATTTTGGTAGGTAATGGAAATAGTAACGACTCTTCAGACAGCCCAGACTTGTGTGCCGATCCGTTGTATATTCCAGAAAGTTTTAGTGACCCTCACTTAATTGCTCAAAATAAATTGAATGATTTGATACGTGACTTGGGGCTGTCGAAACAACAAGCATAAGTTCTTGGTTCCCAACTTAAGGAGTGAAACTTACTGGCTAAAGAAACAAATATTACGATTTTTAGAAAAAGAAATGCAACATTTTTCGCATTTTATAATATGGAATAATCGCTATGCGCGTGTATTGATATTAATGGTTTAATGCAGAAACTTAATATCGAGCATGCTTCATTTGACTGGCGCTTAGTCATTGATTCCTCTAAATACAAGTTAAAAGCTGTATTACTACATAATGAAAATTTATAACCATACATACCAATTGTCCATTCAGTATCAATGAAAGAGGATTACGACAGTGAGCACCATTTTAAATAAAATTAATTACAACAAATACAAATGGCAAATATGTGGGGGATTTAAAAGTAATAACCATATTAGTAAGACTTTAAGGAGGCTTTACAAAATATTGCAGTTTTCTTTGTTTATGGGACAGTCGTACAGTAAAAGAACATTGTGTGAAAAGAATTTGGCCAGAAAGGAGAAAATTTTAACCAGGAACTAGTAATGTTAAATATGTGCCTTTTGTCATTTCTGTAGACCCGAAAAATGTTCTTTTACCACCTCTTCATATTAAACTTGGGCTAATAAAAATGTTTGTGAAGCTTATGAATAAAGAGGATGAAGGATTTAAATACTTTTTCCCAAATAAGTGACGCCAAATTTAAAGAAGGCAATTTTATTGATCCTCAAATTAAAAAAATTGCTTGACGATGAAGATTTTAAAGGAACACTCAAAAGACAGGAAATCAGAAACTATTTGTAAGCGTAATCAGGAAATTTTTAGGGAACAGGAAGGATGAAAACTATAATCATTACTTTTCAAATAATAAGTAATATATTTTGGATATTGTTGTAGGATCAGACTGCTCTCGAGCCTGCCTCGCTATATTCACCAATGTATGATAGCGATGCTGATCCCGAGTACTTTCCAGATTCGGATTATAGTGATGTTGAAAGTGATGAATCGAGTAAAATGGCGGTCAAAGAGGTAAATTGAAATATATTAAAGAACTAATGCATCTGGACGCTGTAGTCGGACGCTGCGGCCGGACGCAATTAAAAGACGCTGAATAGATTCTCTGCCTTTAGAAGATTTTGTTTACTTTTATTATTTGTATTATTATTTACTGTATTCAAATAAAAAAATAAAGCATGTATTACAAGAAATCCGGTTACTTTTATTACATTATTATATTATTGTAGCTACACTACTGGTGTAAATCCTATACAGGGTGTTTCCTCTTTTTTGACTGTATATAGAATTCATTGAAGTAAACACATTCTTTAAATAACTTTATTACTGTCTTCATTATTAAAACTTGTGTCACGTCATCTTTATGTCAGTTTAATTTTAATCATTTGCACTAGTTTTTTTGCAACATATTAACTATATTTTCATAAACGTGAGCGATCATTGTAGCTTTTAATACAATTGCAAATTATTAATAAAATGATTACGTAAAAAACCAGTGCGAATGATTAAAAATAAACTGACATAAAGATGACGTGACACAAGTTTAATAAATAAGTTTTAATAATGAAGACAGGACCGCATTAAAACAAAAAAAATAATAAACTTTAGAAGGGTATATCTTTTTTATTTTAGGGTTATTTAAATAAAATTACTTGAAAAATGTGTTCACTTTAATGAGTTCCATATACAATCAAAAAAAAGTATCAACAAACACTGTGTATATTACATAGTGCCACAGGCCAAGTGTATTCCTAGAGATACACCATGCAGTGACTATATTTTCAACGGTGTATCGGTAACGCACACCATGCTATACTTTAACATTACAGTTTGATAGTATTGGCCTGTACAAATACATTGTCGTATGGAACTTTGGCCTGAGGGTAACACATGGGTCATATTTACCAGTAAAAGGAAAATGTTGTTGTCTTCCTACAGGATCAGTCCAAACAATATTTTGAAAGTCTCTTGTTGTAGAAGCGGTTTGTATCGACGCGTCCTGCTTAGTTGTTGGTATGGGCTCAGTCTGAATTGCCATTGGTATCGGTGTAAGTGTTGGTATAGGCGTAGTCTGAATTGTAGCAACGACGGGTGAATTTTTACTATTGGACCATGACCTATCATTCTCACAATCACTATCAGTTTCAGAGGGATCATAATTGGGATCGTCCCCTGAATCTATATCCTCATCACTCATGTCCATCATAACATCATTATCGTCTTCAAAAGCTGCAGCTAACTCAGCATCACTAAGATATCTCTCATTTACTATTTTATAAAGTAGGCCACTGATAGCCGGGTAAAATCATTTGAGCATGGCAATAACCATCTTCTAAACTCGTGAAGTTAATTCTAGCAGTACCGCCCCCCGGGGGCTGTACGATAATGTAGACTTAAAAAGTATAATTCTCTACTACTAAAAATTGTACCGTGTGAAGTTCAATGAAATTTTTTTACAGGAGAGCCAATAGAGGAATTATTGCCAAATATTACTAAAGTAACTAGGCTTATTTTTTGTAATGTTCTACCCATTTTCGATTCTAAAAAATTATTCTATGAAATAGCATTTTGTAGATTCTACCAAAAAAATATTGTAGGTGTGCCAGAACCATATAATGACTAAACAAATGTAGAAAAGTATATCAATTTTTTTCGATATTTCCATCATCAAATGTCTTGCTCAATTTTTTACAAGTGTGCTCCAATTGTGTATCTAACACATATTTCTTTATTTAAATCAGTCAAGCGGTTCATAAGATATTTTTAGTTTATTTTTAATATTTCTATTATTTTTATTACACCTAAAGGGTTAGATATTAAGAGCTATCTGGTAAAATTATCAATCAAGTTAAAAAATTAATATCATTCGCGCGGGGGGGGCGATGTTTGGTCAATCTTATTATGCTACACTACGTTTCCTGAAAAAAATTCTATACTTATAACCTAGCAAATTTTTTTTGAAATCAAATGCTTTTTGTGTTTATAGTTGGTAAACAATTACGAAATAGCGGCCTTTGCAAAAAAGATTTTTAGCCATAACTTAATTCTTTCATCGTAGAGTAACAACTAATAACTCAATTTAGTGCTTATTTAATTTTATTTTTATTACCATTTTTGAAGCAGGTGTCATTGGTTTGCCGCTTTTTAGTATTTTAACTTTAACTTCATAATCAAAATGGCAGGGTGCTATTTTGCGTCCACTATTTCTGCGAAACTACCAATATCCTGCAGAAATAATATAGAGCTGTTCCCCTCCCCTCCATAAAAACTTATTTCGAACTGTGTGCCCACTTGGCAACACAGTCGGGCGAAAAATAGATAGTAAAATAAGAAATATATACACACATGGACGTAATATAGCGCTAAATACGTATGTAAAAATATACAACTGGACTCAATATAGATGGTCAAATAAAATGACGCATAATGCCCTGAAAGTGTCAAAACCGTATAAAATTTTTTAAACGATACAGACAGACAAAGTACATTTTGGTTCGTGAAATCTTTAGTAGATTCAATATACGCAATCAGATTTACTCTAAATACGTTGTTTCTGGGAGACGCAAAATAACCGCTCTTTGAAAGGACGCAATTTAGGCGCGGGATGTAAATATATATATATATATATATATATATATATATATATATATATATATATATATATATATATATATATATATATATATATATATATATATATATATATATATATATATATATATATATATATATATATATATATATATATATATAGATTATTTATTTCAATTCATCAGTTATACCGATTCACTGGCGGACAAAAAAATATATTTTTTTGTAACACGTACCTACCTGAATAGCATATCTTATTAGAATATAATAACCTTCTGATTACAGAAATGACAAACAAAAAGTGATTTTTGAAAAACATTTGCTCAGTTCATTTTTTTATTTTATACGGGGTCAAATCGTCTCGCTTTAAGAGCCAGTTATCACCCATCATGACTGGATCCCATCGTCCTTGATAATGAATTTCCATTGTCCTTATATCTTGATAAAATCTTTCTCCTTGCTCGTCGCTTACCGCACCCAAATTTTCAGGAAAAAATTAAATGAGAATGCAGAAAGGGAATTTTCAAAGTCGTACGGCAACCGAGCGTTTGGTACGAATCTAAGGGTTCGCCTACTAGTTGCTTGTAGTTTTCATCCTTCCTGTTCCCTAAAAATTTCCTGATTACGCTTACAAATAGTTTCTGATTTCCTGTCTTTTGAGTGTTCCTTTAAAATCTTCATCGTCAAGCAATTTTTTTAATTTGAGGATCAATAAAATTGCCTTCTTTAAATTTGGCGTCACTTATTTGGGAAAAAGTATTTAAATCCTTCATCCTCTTTATTCATAAGCTTCACAAACATTTTTATTAGCCCAAGTTTAATATGAAGAGGTGGTAAAAAGAACATTTTTCGGGTCTACAGAAATGACAAAAGGCACATATTTAACATTACTAGTTCCTGGTTAAAATTTTCTCCTTTCTGGCCAAATTCTTTTCACACAATGTTCTTTTACTGTACGACTGTCCCATAAACAAAGAAAACTGCAATATTTTGTAAAGCCTCCTTAAAGTCTTACTAATATGGTTATTACTTTTAAATCCCCCACATATTTGCCATTTGTATTTGTTGTAATTAATTTTATTTAAAATGGTGCTCACTGTCGTAATCCTCTTTCATTGATACTGAATGGACAATTGGTATGTATGGTTATAAATTTTCATTATGTAGTAATACAGCTTTTAACTTGTATTTAGAGGAATCAATGACTAAGCGCCAGTCAAATGAAGCATGCTCGATATTAAGTTTCTGCATTAAACCATTAATATCAATACACGCGCATAGCGATTATTCCATATTATAAAATGCGAAAAATGTTGCATTTCTTTTTCTAAAAATCGTAATATTTGTTTCTTTAGCCAGTAAGTTTCACTCCTTAAGTTGGGAACCAAGAACTTATGCTTGTTGTTTCGACAGCCCCAAGTCACGTATCAAATCATTCAATTTATTTTGAGCAATTAAGTGAGGGTCACTAAAACTTTCTGGAATATACAACGGATCGGCACACAAGTCTGGGCTGTCTGAAGAGTCGTTACTATTTCCATTACCTACCAAAATAATATTTTGTCAATCTAAAGGCGCAGTTAGCACTGGTAAGTCTGATGCATTGTAAGGAACAGATCCTAAGGTTGATGGCAAATTCGGATATTTGATTTTTTTTTCTTTTTTGGAATATTCCTCAGTTCTTGTTACACAAAAATTGCATCATCGAAATGATTGGTGGGTTCTCGACATACCATTTGACCCGCAAAAGGCATGCTTTTTTCCCTTTCATCCACTGCACTAGTGACATGCTACAAATTACACAACAAATGTGGGAAGCCCACTGCTTGTCTTGATCTTCGACTAAAACTCCAAAATATGGAAAATACGCTTTTTTTCACAATTTCAGACAATGGCCTCGCTTGTGATTTGTCAGATGAGGTTTTGCAACTTCGGTGCATTTGACTGGACATTTTTGTCGTAATAGAGTTATGTAGACAAACGAAAACACTTTCTAACAGATTTAACACAAAAATGGTACGTATTAGGACTTGTTGGATATTTTTTTAGTTAATAGGGAGGTATTAACAATATAAAAGCAGTAATGTGAACTATGTTACAAAAATTGTGTCGGCCAGTGTTATATTATAATTTGGTAAGCCCAATTATATATTTGAAATAATTGGAGAAACATGTCAATAGAGGTAAAATTTGGGTTGTCATCCCTTTTTACACAATCCATGGGTGCTTTGGTAAAAAGACGTGTCGAAAATTAATATTTTGAATCTGAATTGAAAGTTTCACACGATTATAAAGCCTTGATGCAAGAATGAAGTTATATTTGTTTCAGCTGGATAACTTTTCATTTTGCAATCCTATCTGACTTGGATGGTAGACATTATCAATATTATTATCTTTAACGTTTTTGTAAATATCCCAAAAGGTTTGAAATACGTAAGGCAACAAGTCAATAGTCAATGAGATTGTTTTTCTTTTTGAAGATAGTGACTGACTTGAATCTTTTTACCTTTAAATGCACAGAAAAAGTCCCTTATGCATATAACGAGTATTCTTACTTTTTAATTTAAATATGACATTCCTTTATATGTAAAGGATGTCACAATAGAAGCATTTTCTTCTTAAATCCATTTTTACGAAAAACTGACTTGCCATTTTAACCAAGCACCCACAAATACACAAAGAATCCTCGAATATAATAGGAGCGTATGTTTTACCATTTTTAGAAAAAAATGACAGATTCCATGATATTGGCTAAAAAGATTCACTATAATAATGTTTTTATTTTCAACAAGGCATACCTTTCCGAAAATTCTATTTGAAGGTGGCTAAGGTATCAGCTATTATAAGGTACAGTAACTACTAGGCTACCATTAGATGTAAAAATTATAAATCTGTTTAAAGAAACGAAAAATTATAGAATTTAACGAAAAAATGGAAAATATCTTAAAATGATTTTTATTAATCCTGATATTAAGTAAAATATTTTCTCTGCAATCGCCTATAAAATTAACCGATTTAGATAAATTTCTTGAGTGGAAAATACATCTTGACTGGTGTTAACCAGGAAAGTGACATAAGGGATGGGAACGTATTTTCAGATTCTTAACATCACTTTTGGTTGGTACAGCAGTAGGGTAGATACATAATTTAGCATTCTAGACAACAACGTTTGACATCTGTCAGTTGAATTTATTGAATTTTCTACGTAACACATCCGGAATGTGTCTTTACTGGGCTCGCCGACTTCCAGGACTCGCTGGCGCTCGCTCTGGAAACTGCCAATTTGCCCAGTAAAGAATCACTCCGGTTTTGTTACGTAAATAACTATTTTCCGCAACTATCTAGAAAGTTAAATGTTTTTGGTCAATTTCTTAAGTGAAAAATGCATTTTTATTGGGGTAGCCCACTAAAGGGACATAAGGCATCGATAATGCCTTTACCGATCCCTTGTGGCCCTTTTAGTTGACAAGAGTACCCGATAATAGCTTTTTATGTAACAAGTCCATAAACAGGACCCGCTTTAGAGGCGGACAACCAGGATCCCTGTCAGGGGCGGCGAACCTGAGGGCGGCATTTTTGCCCCCCTGAATATGAACCAAATATTGATAAATTAATTATTCCCAATTAATATAAATTTTACACTACTTGTTGATTTTTTCCCTAACTAAAACTGAGTACTATGCAATTTACATTTGATCTTTGTGTTTTGTTATGTTTTCAAGCTAGAAAAATATTAAAACACCTTTTTAAAAAAAGCATATTTATTTTTGAAATAAAACAAGACGTATAGTTAAAAGACACGCATGACCCTGCATAAAATTGTAGGTATAGTTACTTATTTAAAATAGAAAATACAAGACATAACATGCATGGACATGTTTTCGCGCCTTTCTATATAAAGAGTCAGCCAAGCGCATTTGTGTTATTATTGCAAATGCGTCGGTGCCGGTGATAAAATATCCTTGAAGTAAGTTTATAAATATTAAAAATATTTAACAGTTTAGTTCGGGATAGTGACTAGAGAAGGAAACTCAAAAGCAAAAACAAGCTGGTGCTATGCACAATTATTTACAGGGTAGGTCCGGTAGTACCATTAGTACCAAAACAAATATCTCCAAAAATTCAGATAAAAAGGAAAACACGAAATCATCAGAGAGTGTTGGTGACCAAGACCAATCATTATACGATATTTCTAAACCAACTTTGTCACCAAATGAAAGCAGCCTATCAACTGACTCTTAGCACTTACAAAAGGCAACCTGGCTAGCACTAAGTGCATTCTACCTCTACAAACCTGACACTACCCTACCACCCATGAAATGCACTGTGCACTGTACAAACTTTAGGTACAGATCTAGCATTGTGGCCCAGAATTTTAGGGGATGCCGAAAGAAGTTTTTTAGTATGACAAGATCCACCTAAACCATTGTTTAATTACAAATTTCCTTATGATGGCACTGGTCGAAAATTTAGCGCAAATTACTATTCTTGAATTTTAAGAAATGGAGAGCATAAGAGACTGGCTAGTGGCCATTTCAAAAAACTGCCTAATATATTGCTTCTGCTGCAAAATTTACTACCGTGTGTCAAGTTCCCTTTCAAAAGAAGGTTTTAAAAGCACATCGTTGAAACTTTAAAGGATCACGAAATTTCTAAATATCATATTCAGGCTCAAAAATCCTGGCTAGAACTCAGTCAAAGGTTAAAGTGGTACAACTATAGATTCAGCTGCCCAACCAAAGAGTTATTAACGCTAAAACGAATTACTGATACGAGGTGCTTCTAATGATTGTAGCAATTACTAAAATGCTCGGTAAAAGTTGTTTGGCTTTTCAAGGTACAACCGACAAGCTATTTGAGCATAATAACGGCAACTTTTTAGAAAGAACATTCAAAACGAGATAATAGACTTGCTTCACGAAAGGGTAAAATCGCATATTATTGCTGAAATTAAAAAAAGCGAAATACTATTCCATAATATTAGATTGCACTCCTGACGTTAGTAAGGTGGATCAAATGACCCTGATAATTAGATATATTTCCTTCAATAAGTCTGGTTCTGATTCAAACGATGTCGAAATAAAAATCTACGAAAACTTTTTAGGTTTCATACCTGTGGAAAGATTTACAGGAAAACAACTATATGAAATTATAACTGGAGCTTCATGAAATGGGACTTGATGTGCAAGATAGGTATAAGAGGGCAGGGATATGATAACGGGGCTAACATGAGAGGCAACAATGTAGGAGTGCAATTTAGAATTAGGAATTTAAATCCACGAGCATTCTACGTTCCGTGTAGTAGCCACTCGCTCAATCTAGTGATAAGTGATATGGCAAAAGCATCCTTGAAAGCAGCCATTTTTTTTTATATGGCTCAAAAAATATATTAATTTTTTTCTTCTTCTACTTTTCGATGGGCAATATTTTTAAAACATGTCCAAGGATTAACATTAAAACCTTTGAGTGACACTCGATGGGAAAGCAGGATAGAAGCTTTAACGCCCTTAAGATTTCAACTTGGTGAAATATACGACGCTTTGCTAAGAATTTACGAAAACCAATACATCGATATCTCAATAAGAGACGAAGCATCGGGTTTGCTAAGTTGCATTAAACAATTTAAATTTTTATGTTCAATAGTCATATGGTATAAAATTTTAAACTATATTAATCCCATAAGGAATATGCAAACAAAAAATTTTGATTTGAAAAAGTACTTGATCTTCTAGAGAACTGCAAAAATTTCTTTAAAAATCTTTGACCAGATAAGTCTTTCAATGAAATTATTGTTGACGCAAGAGAATTGGCTGATGAAATTAACATTGAAGCCAATTTTGAATCAACAACACCGCGACACCGCGTAAGAAGAAAAAAGGCCAACTTTTCATATGAGGCATGGGAAGAACCAATCGAAGTTCCCAAAGAAAAATACAAAATAGAATATTTCTCCTATACTATTGATCAAGCATTAAACGCACTAGATAGTCAATTTGAACAACTGAATCACCATAGTAACCATTTTCAATCTCTATATAATATATATGATTTGAAAACCATACCTAAAGAGACACTGAGAAAGATTTGTAAAGATTTGGAAAATATTTTGTCTGATGGTGAATCAGCTGAGATGAACGGTCTAGAATTAGTAGAGGAAATTTCTGCAGTTTGTGCACTTTTGGACAAAAAAGAAAGTTCAAGTGATGTTCTTAAAATAATAACAATGCTAAATTTTGCTCCAAATCTTAGTATTGCCTTAAGAATACTACTGACTATTCCATTATCAGTAGCAAGTGGAGAAAGAAGTTTTTCCAAATTAAAATTAATCAAAACCTCTTTACACTCAACTAAATCGACTAAACCGCTTGGCCATTTTAGCAATTGAATATGAAATTGCTGATCAAATAAACTTAAAAGAGGTAATAAAAAAATTTGCAGAATTAAAAGTGAGAACAAAATATTCTTCTGATTATAACTCAAACAAACAATGTATTATTGTGGTTCTATGTATCCACCTTTTGTTTTCTATTTAGGTTTTAGATATAAGTGAGAAAAAATCTAAATCGTAATAGCGGTACAATTGCACCCTGTAAGTTTAAAACTAAGTAAATATTTTTAAAATATAACAACTAGGTATCTATAGGTATTGCAACTCTATTTTATTTTAATTAATACTGTTTTGTACCAAATGTTGTTTTAATACTTGTTTCTATTTAAATATACGTTTTCATTGCAAATTAAAATCATCCTTTATTAAGGAAAAATAACTTTAAAATGAGCGTTTTTGTCCGAGGCGGCGTAAACGCCAGAGCGATCCCTGCCATAATGTAAGGCTTCGAGTTCATAAAGCCTTATTTATGGAGGACTTGCATACAAAGCTTTATTTTTCGACTGCTAAGATTAGCTTATTATTGAAAAAAAAATTCATTTTATAAATTTTATATCTATTCTATGAGAAACGGTCGAAGTGTGTTATTTCTATTACTTGGTTACCAAGTTGTTTATAACATAGTTTTGCGGTCATAAAGTACCTCATCATAGTACTAGGCAAATGAAGTTACTTTATTTTACTGGTACTATAAAGAATTACTTTATGGCTGCAAAACTATATCTCATAAATAAACAATATTTTATAACACATCGTTCTTAACAGTTATTTTTGCACGCTCAGGTAATTTGACACTTTTGCTGAATTTGTTGAGACATTTGAAAGTGACGTTTACAAATTAGCGATCGGTAAGTGATTACTTACCAATCAGGAGGCGGTAAGTAAACTAATAAATATAGAAATTTAAAAATCAATTTTTATTAAAGACAAAATTTTCTCTTTGGACTTCTCGGGAATTATGGCTGAGCATCCTTCTTGCCAAGCATTTTCTAAGTCTGCATCGTCACTTTCTTGAATCATAACTTACAATAAGCTTAAGTTGTGGAGGAATTGCTAATGACAGCAGATGTCACTTGACAATAAATATTCAGTCTCATGGTAACCAAAGCTAAAACTTTTTCATGTTTGTTTTATACATTTTTAAAATATAAAATTTTTAGTTTTAATTAAATTTATTCAATATTTGAGCGTGCAAAAAACGTCATAAGCACTGCGGTCATTAAGTATCTTACTGGTTTCGAATGTTTTTGAGATCTCGACTTCGTCTCGATCTCCAAACATATCATCAACCAGTAAAGAACACTTACTGACCTTAATAGTTAATATACTATTTTGTAACAAGAAAGGAAAGTGATGCTTTACTGGGCGAGATGGCAGTTTCTGGGCGAGCGATAGCGAAACCGGTAAATTTCCGTAACGATCGTGATGCTTATAACGGGTTTGGCAGGATCAAGCCAAATATTATTTAAGAAAAATGTTAGTGTTATTTTGATATTTTTAAAAGTTGTAGTTGTCATTTTGACAGTTATTGATTTGATATAGGATATCCAGATTCATGTTAAAAACGGTAAGTGATGTACTTAGCGTTTTAGAATAGTATGTTAAACTTATTATAATGAAAACAAGTACTGTAATAGTATATTACATTATAAGACTATTATATAGGGTTTAACATGTGAGCATGGAAGTTAACTGAGCGAGCGAAAGCGAGCTGAGTTATCCATATTAAAATCTATAACGGTTGAATATTGTATAACGTTTAATGGTATCTTGACGATATTTTCATCCAAAACAGAATGAATAAACTAATAAATTTTATTAATTCTTATGACGATTATTAGTATAGGCGAAAATCTAGATGCATTTTTGGAAAACAATTGTGTTTTCATAGGTTAACAAGTCTTATTAATGTCAGTGAGGTAAAAATCAAAATATATCGGTAACAGTCTAGTCTGGTATGAACACTTTTACCAATAAAGGGAGATTATTGTTAAATAAACTAAACAGCTTGATAGTGCAAAAAAAACTATTATACGCATCCCACCCGGAAAGTGTCTTTACTAGGCTCATCGGCTTCCAGGGTTCGCTGTCGCTCGCCACGGAAATTGCCAGCTTGCTCAGTAAAGAACCACTTTCCGGTCTTGTTATGTAAATAACTATTTTAGGTTTCATAAAAATCCTCCATTAAGAATGGATAAAAGAAGATGATATTAGTGCAAAATATTTAGCTCTGTGTTCTGATAATTCTTCTAATTAGTATCATCCAGATCTACGCCTAGAAAAATAACTGAATTAACTTTAAGCTATTTTTAATGAACCCCTGCTTAGGGTTGGTTTCATTAATCTTAACCATTTCTGCTAATGAAACTACATTTCTGTCACTATGTCTTAAACAATTATCTCTCTAAAAAGTGTAATGTTTGTTTGCTAGATCATTTATATGTAATAAAGCGTAAAAATGTTAGTTAATTTGCATTTATCAATTCCGTAGGTTGGTTGTCTGTCTATGTGTATATGTTAAAATTGGAGTAGGTATTTTTAATAACTTCTCTATCAGACAATATCTAGATATGTGTAAAAAAATCATACATTACAATATAATAAATAGTTCCCTTAACTAATTCATTTATAATATTAATTGTAAAAAAAATCTTTTGGTATACGCTTGTTAAACATGAAATATATCATCATAAAAATCATTTGTAGGTATATTTCTACTATATACCACTATACTCCCGCTACTTTACTTAATTTCTTTCGATTTCCTTGGACGAAATTTTATGTAGTAGGCTTTAGAATGATCTTGTCAGTTTTGTTTGAATGTCCAGTATCGTTAAACTGTTATACAGGGTGAGTTTTAAATGCGTAGTTATATTTTAACCCTCAATATATTTCGTCAAGTACAATTGATTGGCACTGTTAAAAAATTTTTTTTAAACAAAAAAAAATTTTGAATTTCTGATATTTTTTTTCGTCCTCCGGCAACCGACATTTTGATGGTCACTGGATATCTGTGTAAACACCGTTCATAGAAATTACGTAACTCAAGGCAGTGTTGCCACTGTCAGCGTTCCGCACAAATCTATTTTAAATTAGTACACATCTGGTAATTTGGTTTCACTTTACTAAAAATTAAACAAAATTGAAAATAATCATTTTATAAAGAAGCATATACTTTAAAGAACGGAAAGGTAGATGGTTTACTTAACACGTGGAGGGCACAGAAACATCAGTTGCGAGTATTGAAATAACGCAGACTTAGGACTACATACCCGACGATGTCCGTGAAAATAAACAAACTATAATAAAGGGCAAGGAAAAAATGTAGTAAAAATAAACAAATTATAATAAAGGGCAAGGAAAAAATGTAATCTTCATATAAATCTTACTAACGAACTAAAAAAATACTTATTTAAAAAAAAAAAATAATAAGTTTGTGATTCGAACCCGCGTGCTAGGCGAGTATATTTTCTGTCGTCTAACAAGTTCCTTGCTGACAATTCGTATAATGGGAGGTTATAAGTTGTCTGTCTCACTTTTGAGAGAAACTGATTGGTTCCATGAATCAATCAAACGTCCAAGTCTGGTGGGACAGGACCGTATTCAGATAATTTAATATTTTTGCAATAATAAATTAATTATTATTACTCACTTAAATTATTAATTGCTATAACCCATCCACAATAGAATTATTTTTGCCCAGTTTAGCCAACAACAAAAATTTTAAATAAGAAATTATTATTGTTGCCCAGCAAGTACCACGTGGAGGTATGAGCTTTACCTGCCAGGAAGTGGTTGGGGTGTTAGTTTGGGTGAGGCTATGTTAGTAAAATTAACAATAAATTCTGAAAACAAAAATTTAAACTCCTTAATAAATAAATTAAACTATAAAAAATTCTAATACTGAAATAAATAATAAAAAATTGGCATTCTGCACGTACCTAATTGAAATAAAATAATCTCTTCTATAAATAATCCACATACCCTGGTACACAGCAAAAATAAATCACTAATAATAATCAATAATTAAAAACACACACTAATAACTATTAAATAATATCACAGTTTCGGAGAATAACACTAATCACTAATCAAAATATCACACTTACAATGTCACAACTTTACTCGTTGCAACTTCCCACGGACGAAACATTAATTGTTACAGTGGCGGCTGGTGGATTTAGGTTATATCATATCTCAGTTTTGCAAAAAAAATTGAAAAAAAAAATTGAGAAAATAATTGAGAAAAAAAGTTACAAAAATGCGCTGCCGATCCAGATTATTTCTAGACCATTAGTAAAATATTTGGAAACTATTTTTTTTCGTAATCAGAAGGAAAATTTATCACCCCGTTTTTTTTTGTTTTCGAAAATTTTGATTTTTTGTAAAGTTATGACAATTTGAAATTTACACAATGAAGAATTTAAATTTTAAAATGTCATAACTTTACAAAAAAATCACAATCTTCGAAAATCAAAAATCGGGGTGATAAATTTTCCTTCTGATTAGGAAAAAAATAGTTTGCAAATATTTTACTAATGGCCTAGAAGTAATATGGATCGACAGAGTATTTTTGTAACTTTTTCTCAATTTTTTTAAAAATTTTTTTTGCAAAACTTTTTCATTCAGTACTGGTAGTCGTGCCTTAAAATAATGTTTGGATTCCATGCTCCAATATTGAGATATGGTTTAGCCTAAATCCACCAGCAGCCACTGAATTACACTTGTAAACACGAACTACAACTACAACTGATACAATTTAAAGGTTAGCATCAGTAACAGTTTTGTTTTAGTTTTCAGCATTATTTTAATTATATAGTATTCTTCTCGGTATTTTTTGTCATTACAATGCCATAAAACGGTATTATGTATACAACATAATAATATATTAATTATATTGTAGACCTACAACAAGAAACAAAACATTTTGACTCCTAATTTCTTTGCAAGAACTAAAAAATAAGGTATTTAAGAAAGTTTTAGCTTTATATTTATCTTTTTATTTAACTAGATGTAATCTTTTGAGTCTCAAATATAAGATGCTTTTTTTTTGTAGTTTTTTTTTGAGTATATTTCTTTAAATAACACAATAAAGAACATCCAGACTATTTAAATATTTTTATTAAAACCATATACATTTTTTATTTTGGCTTCTAATATAATTCAAATAAAAAAATTAGTATTGAAAATAAAGTGATTTATTGAAAAAAAAACAATTTTTATATTAGCTAACTTATGCATTGTGTATTTTAAATAATAGATAGTACTCTATAAACCTATGTATCAATATAATTAAAAAAACAAAATTTCTAACAATCATTTATTTAAATGTGCATCTACTATATTATAAAAAAATAGTGTACTTATATAAAATAATACATACATTATTGTCCTTTAAATAATATTAATTTAT
The DNA here is from genome assembly GCA_029963845.1 of Rhamnusium bicolor. Classification (NCBI taxonomy): domain Eukaryota; kingdom Metazoa; phylum Arthropoda; class Insecta; order Coleoptera; family Cerambycidae; genus Rhamnusium; species Rhamnusium bicolor. The sequence continues at coordinate 39,649 of JANEYF010003274.1, read as the reverse complement.
TATAAACAGATCTCATGCTTCTACTTCTATCAAACATATTGCTGTTATAATGGTGAATTCTAATTTTAAAATATAGAGATGATATTAATTTAATTAAATTGCTAGTAACAGGTAAACGCAGTCTGTTCTTTAAAATGATTATTTAGGTTTTTAAATAAGTTTTGAATAATTAACAAACCTAACAATTTTATGTTTAATAAATTGAAATTTATTAAATTATTTCTTTTATTTATATAAATTTGAAAGATTTTCTCTGAAGTTCGACATATAAATATTACATCTTCGGAGGGATACGAGAGTTGACCTCTGTCTTTCTGATTTATAAAGGACGTAAGAAAGTCAGCACTGTCCCCTAACAATGCTTCCACACATTCTTCACATTTTAGAATTTTCAAGAGTTTGGTTACAATATAACCCCCTACATAAATAAGAATTTCATTTTTAAATTCTCATATTTCTATATTTAGAATGTGGTAATACATGTCATCGTCCATTTCTGGTTCGTTTATATCTTCTGCTATTCGCTGTCTACCACACGATTTATTAATAATATCAGAAGGAGACAAAACTGAAATTGTTTCCAATGGAATACAATTTCCTCTAAAAGAATCTATCAATTCAAGATGTACAAGCATTTTCTTATACGCGACTTTAAATTGTTTAGCTGTTGGGTTGTTGTTACAACCCCCCATTGCCCTGATTTGCCCAAAAAAAAGTTCAACATGATCCTGGCTAATTTTGTAAGTAGGAATATACAACAATAAATGATTTTCTTCAATAATATTGTTATAGAGAAATTTTATACTTTTGACACAAAACAACAATCCTATTACCCCCATTTTTTTTTACACTCTCACAAACAGGTTTGCCGATCGCTAATTCCAGAGATTTTAAATAATCTGCTGTTTCTGACAAAAATTTATTAAAACCCTCAAAATTTTGTTTGTTAACAGGCTGCTTGTAACCATACTGATACATATTTCTGGAATTCAAGATGTCAAATAAGTTATTGATACATCTAATAAATTTTACTGTAGCTTCACAATCTTTAAACTGCTCTAATTTTAAAGTTTCGTTTAAAAACTCCAAAGCATGTGCTACAGAAGTACTGAATAGTTGGGTGGCTAATTTAACTTTCTTTTTTTTGTTTTTTAAAGAATATGTGATTTTCTCAATTTATTAGCTAAATGAACACCCTCTTCATCTGGCAATTTCATTAATTTTACTAAATATTCCCACTGAATAATATCACCGTTTACATTAATAATATTTTTTTTATCTCCTAACAAATTTCTTAACAATTTAATCATATGACAGGGGTAAAAAAAGACTGCTATTCTTCTGCCACAACTGGGATCAACAAATGTAGATTGTATATTTTTGGGATCAAAATTACACCCTAACTGTTTGGCCAACGTAACATTGTTCGTAGCTCCATCAAAACATATCGAAACCAACAGTAGCCCCGTTTCATTGACTAACTTTAGACACTGTAGCACTAATTTTTTTTTGTTGACCGGTTAAACTATCTATTAAAAAATATCCAAGAGGAAGCTTCCATGACTCATTAATGCAAACTAGCATGAACACGAGTGCATCCTTGGCTACAGGATGACAGTCAGTTTCAGTTTCTACTCCAAAATCTACAAATCTGTAATACTTCATTCCATCCCACTCCATATGCTGACGAATTGCCATTTCGTCTATAGTTAAGCTGCAAATAAGTTTATAATCTGTATTCTGTCCTTTGATTTTTAATAAGTCGAAAACTTCTGCTGTAAATCCGGCCTCGCCATTTATATTTTTGTACCACCTCGATATAGTCTGGGTGAGGAAGAGCCGAATTAAAAGTATTAAGAACAAAATTGTATGCCTTAACAGAATAATAATGAAGAGTTAATGAAAAGGCTTTAAGCTGTTCGCCATACTTATGTTTATGGTACATCTGTCTGCAAAAATTCTTCATTAGGTCCTATCTTACACAAAGTTTCTAATGTTTCATCGGTGACTTTGCCACTGAGTGATTTAATCACCTCAGCAAGCCTAGCAACTCTTTTCTTAAAATGGCAAAGACTTGTCCTAAGCCTCTTAATTTTTTTACGAGCTTTAGTCAACTGAGACTTCAGTTTTCGTTTTCGGGGTGTTTCAACCTTAAAAAAATTTACATAATTAATAAACAATATTGGCACTATTATTGATTTTTGATTATAGATTGAATGAAGACTTACTTTACGTAAGATGTTTATTTTTTTTTTTAATTTAACATACTTCTATTACTTACTGAATGCCAATATTAAATAAAGGCCCTGGCAATGCTGACTGAACAATTTGAACAACTTATTTAATGTTTTTTAAATAAGTATACTTTATTTTTCAATAAGTTAAAATACGTAGTAATAGTAATCAATAATAAATTTTACTTAGTTAACTTACTTTAGAATGCCCTCGAATAGGAGAACTTGGGCGTATTTTATTTTCCACAAAACCCAAACTAGTAAATGACCTTTGTGGCAATTCTGTCCTTTCTATGTCCTGATAAAATCCAGTACTTGTTGATGGCCGTGGTTCATTTAACAAAGATATAGCAGCACTCGTCGATGGTTGAGACGAAACAGATGTAGTTTCGGTCAAGCTTTTACTAGTATCCTATAAAAAATAAGATGTATTATACCTACGTGTTATTGTTTAAATCCTTTTGATATTTTATCTACAGGGTCTTTCCTCATATATTGACACTCCCCCTGTCGAGCCCCCTGTAGACTTCATTTTAAGAGTTATCGAAAAATATCAAGTTTTATGGATTTTTCTCAATTTTCATAATTTGCAATCAGAAAAAATAAATGAATATTGAGAATGTAAAATTTCTAATTGAACTATCCCTCTGCTTTATTGAACATCATTCACCTGAATTTAAAAAAAATTAAAGGCCCTTGGAAAATATTACATTTTCTATATTGATTTGTTTTTCTGTAAGAAAATCACAAAAATAAATCGTCGAAAAAATATATTTGAAAATAATAGTATACCTAAACAATACACACCAATTTCTTAATTATATTCTCGAATAAATTTAATAGGTTTTATAAAATAATTTTTCTGCTCATATGGAAACAGTAAATAAACAAAAGTTATGAATAAATACATTATTGTAAAAATAATTTAGGCACAAAATTTTAAATACGTTTCTAATTTTTATCAAATTTTATGTAAGTAAATACCTATTTGAGAACTTCGGAAAAGGTAATTTTTTGAACACTATTAACTGTTTGTTTAATAATTTAAGTAGGTAGGTACTGTATTTTTATTAATAATTATTTTAGTGATCTGAATAAACTAATATTATATATTTCTTTCGAATCTACTTACCGTAATGTCCATAATAGGTAAAGCATTTTGTTTTAAATGGAGTGAAAAAGGTGACTTCTCAAAGTCATAAGACTCCTGGGTAAAATGTAAGTGGCATACATTGGAATTCACAAACATATCATCTTTTTCCAAATTTAAAGATACTCTCCAAGCCTCTCTTCTCTCAGTATCTTTTGGAACACTAAAAATAATACAATCTTAAAGTACCTATTATGTAAAATCGTATAAAACGTGCTACTGTCAACATTAAATATATTCATCCCCTTTGATTAATCCACATTATTGCAATAATTAATAATTATCTTTACAAATCTCATGGAAATGGGAAATACGGCTCTGTGTCTCCGTAAACAATCGAATATGGCCTCCAAAACAAACAATGTTTATTAAGTAACTTACCGAAATAAATGAATAAATGATTTATCCCTCACACAGTTTGCAGTTTTGTGGTAAACACAACTTTTTATAACGCACCTGGGCATTTTTCACTATATAATCACAAAAATAGTCACTGAATCAAAACCTCACTTCCACAACGAACATCGAAAAACAATATGGATGCGATCGAACTGTCGAAGATACCGACACACTGCCTGTGATTGGTGGGTGCCAGCAGTGGGAGAATTGGCAGCGTGCGCCGTGAATTATGTTCTATCTCCCCTTTTATAAATCTATGTTGATATGTAAACAAGCAAATTGTTTCTGTATCCGGTCATAGCGGTTTACGAAAATATACCTGGAGAGGCCAACTCACTCTCGCTGTCTTTGTTATTCTTATAGCAATAGAGAAAATAATAATTGGAAATCGTTCAGAGTGAATTTACGTAAACGTCTTTAGCGTCATTGACATTAAGTATTAGGTAAATCGAGAATAAGTTTAGTTTCGATTTAAGTGCGTGTTGTTCTCTTTGTGCTTTTTTTATTTCAGTTCTGCGATATTTTAACAGTACCTAATAGTGCTTTTTGTTATTAGAATAGTTCTTGTCAAAGCTTGGATTTTGTTTACAAATAAAGTTACGTAGTTGTTTTTATTTAGTGACTTTTAGTTACTGATGTGAACTAGATTTTCCATCTTAATTCATAGGAATATGCTTGATGTCTGTAATTTGAATCATAAATTGGTTGGTAATGTAATGTACCTAAAAGATAGGTTAGTGTAACTCGCCCATTGACCTACATATCAGGTCAATGAACCAGCCGAACATATGACTGCTAGAATACGATTTATTTATTAATAAATTACAGGATTACTTCAAATTATTATAATCGCAGGGTAAGTAACTACTACTTGTTAAAAAATAATAATTCTTTTATTAATTTTGAAAAAACGAAATCAAAATTGTCAGTAGCATTTTATGTTTACTGTTTATCGGAAAATTTGGTTTTAGTTTACGAAACACTTGAAAGAAAGTTTAATTGATGCAAGAAAAAGACAAACTTGTACATTTCTTATATTAAAAGATATTTTAAAATGTTTAAAAATTATTTCAAATGGAGCACTTAATCGCATAAGTAGGTAATTATCTATTTCATTCAAAATTATGTCCCGGAACGAACTTACTGCTAGGTGGTAAATTGTATATGAAATGCGGCAACACTGCTAAAGGTCAATGCAATATTTCAGATAAAATGAGGAATGTTTCTAGTAATCAGCAGTTCCAAAACAATTTCATCTTATTTTTTTGAAAGTCGATAACTCAATTTTACGTGGGAATTAAGAGAAAAAAAAATGTGTCAGTGGGTTTCTACAGATGTCAAGAATCGGTGGTTTAAATATAACTACGCACTTAAGACTCACCCTGTATAATAAACCTTTCTACTCTTGTTTTCTGGTTTCTCTTAACCTGGTGCTTCCAGACCAACTCTTAGATCTCTACCAGTGCAGTAGTTAACCAAAAAAAATCCTAGCCGTGATATATTCATTACCTTGATGAAAGGGCATTAAACATAAAACCAAAAACTGAAAGGTAAATACTTTTACGAATGCTGAATGGCTAATATGCATTTCTTGTATGATGTAACGAATGATAATGCCCTGGAAGCAAAACGTGTGCTTTCCAGAGAAACATTTGCCCTGTTCTAAGGGTTTCACCCACCTATTGTAGGTATAGTCATCTGCACGAAACTGGTACTTTTCCTAAAACTAAGAAGATTGCAGGAAGACTTTCAACCGCCAGAACTCCGCAACTAGGAGAAGAAATTCTTAAGTTATTCATGATTCTCCGAAAACTAGTATTAGAAAAAATGCCATCCAAATGAATAATATTAATCTCAAAACAGTATGGAAGGTGTTGAAAATCTTTTGGCCAGCTTCTCCAGAGAAGCTATCATGAATTTCGATAATAACAACATATAGGTCCACGAAAACCAACACACAATAAAGGAAACAAAGTTCAAGCACAGGTATTCTGTGCATGTTGGGATTGGAATATTAACGATTATTGAACTACATTTTCTTCCTGAAAGGCGGAATAGTGATTCATACTGTCAATTTATTGAATATAATTTCCACGCCTCTTAGAAAAATTATCTGATATGGCAATACGACAAAGAAACGTGACTATGACATGATATTACTTATGCCCATTTCTTCTTAAATGTGCGTGATTTTTTCAGTGCTATTTATCCAGGCTGTTGAATAAGTTGAGACCGTAGCCTGCTAAATCTCCAGACCTTAATCCCTTGGATCTTGTCGTATGCGACTATCTTAAACTCCTCATATACTACCCATGTTCAAAAGCGGATGATATCCAAAATCACATAATCCAGCCATTCGCCTTATTTATGGCATTTTTTTGGATGCATTCGACAGTCAACGAGACAACGAATTGAGGGCATTATGGCTTAGAGGTTGATATTGTCAACATTTTATTTAATATTAGATTTTGTGTTCATGTTTTCATTAAAAAAGTACATATACATTGATTGAATTTAATACTTAATAAACATGCATTTGAATTTTGTCTGACAACTTCTATACGAAAAGAGTTATCAAAACATTGTAAGAGCGAAATTCACAAAGACCAGTGACGTACTATAAAAATGTTTGAGGTGATACATGACCCCAAGAAATAGCATGCAATATATCATTTTTAGAAAAACTATCATACCATAGTTGGTCTCAATAAAAGATATACATGTACCAAATTTTTGTTCAACATTTCGAAAAATGTGACAGAAAATAAAATCCGTATCTCGAAAATGGAATTTAAAGCATATGTTCATATGAATTTTCTCCATAAAATCATCAGTCATTTTGGAAATTTAAAAAAAAGTAATAAAGCTTTAATTAAGAAATAATGATAATCAAAGAGATATGCAGCCAGGCATTTGTCAACAAAGTCACGCATTTTTTGTTTTTGAAGTATATTTATAATAAATTCTCATTGTGATGTCTGCTGAGGTTGCTTATACGTGAGGAGACCCTTTACAAATGCAGAACTAGTAAATAAAACGAAAATTAGATTTAAGAAAACCCTACCTTATAATTTAATTGAACGCACTGAAGTCTCAAATTTCAACTAGAATTTAATCCTTAGAACAGCTACCTGCAAATTTTAATGATTTAAAATCATTATTGCATTTTGGTAATTTCAGTTAGTCTTAACCCTATTCATTTTCCACTTCCTTGGCTCTAAATCGGCTACGAATTGATGAGAACTTTGTCGCTAGACCGAAAACAAAAGAGAAACGAATAGTAGAATTTAAGCTGATACGACGCACGTGACTTGAATTCATGCCAGAAAATTGTTTATTCCACACCACTCATCGTATAAAATATTTAAATAAGACATTTCTGTAAAATATATACTAACACATAATAATTCCACACATCAAAAAAGGAATTTGAGGCATTATTGCATTAAAATTTTAATTATAAATTAACAATTAATTTGTAAAATAAATATCAATGAGAATATATTTATAACAGAGTTTGTAACTGTCATTTTTTATACGCATGTAAATAAAATAGTTAACAAAGTACTATCGTACGAAGCTGGGAACTTGAATTTTGAGGTAGATAGTCCGAAAGTATTTCTCCGAAAATTCAATGTGCCCATATATATAAGCAGCAATTAAAAAGCGTATGTTTCAAAAATTAACCACTAAGAATCATATTACAGCGACAATTTATTTCACTATAAGAACACTATAAAAGAACAATGACATTTTCACCGAATTACAGCGACAATTTGCACTAGTGCTAATTTTTAGACAATTTTTTTTCTAGGGTATGCAATTTTTTTTACAATTTTTTTGATTGTGATATTTCACATTTTTATAATAATTATCATTATTAAAGAAAATATGTTAAAGTTTTAATAAAGTTCTAGCTATTGTAAAATAAAAAAATCTATTATTATTAACATTTAATAATAGTATGTTATTCAACGAGCGTCAATATTAGCCATGCGAGTAGAATACTATACTTTCCACGACTATTAAATAAAAACAATTTTTGGTGGAATATTATGCTAAAATTTTGACAAACCTTAACGTTTCAAATCAAATAACAATTCCGCGCTTTGACTAACAACTTATGGCACATTCTATGAAATGTTAATAAAAAAATTGAGAACCAGTGAATAATGAAATCGTTATACATTGCAGTGATTAATGAGGAATCACATACATAATGGACACCTTGTTCAATAGTTGTGGATAGTAGCTATTATTGTAACAAGTCCATAATGGAATGCTTTATTGAACGAGTCCAATATATGGCCAAGCGAGTGTGACGAGCAAGACCATAAAGACGATGAGTTCAATATAACCTTATTATGGAGGAGTTGCATACAAAGTTTTATGTGCTAGTGCTAAAATTAGCTCATTATTGAAAAATATTCGTTTTAAAAATTTTATATCCTATGAGAAACGAGCGAAGTGTGATTTTTCTACTGCTTGGTTACCAAGTGTTTTGACATGGTATAGTAGACCACAACCACAGATTACCTACACTTAATCTGTGCCACAACTTTCAGAGACACATAAAAAAGGCCATAAAAACCGGCCATGAAAAGGTCAAAGCCGGCGTAATTACATGCGACTCAGTACCGTACTTAAAATTTTTGTGCGTTGAGATACACAATGTTAGAAATTTAAAAGTATTGTATCTTTGATAAATAAATAGTTATTTGATACCATGATAAATTAGAAAAAATTACTCTGTTTTGCTTATGTCAAGATAGGAATAATATTTTATATATTGGTGGAGCATTGATGAATTTTGTTAGTCTAAATTAAAATTATATCCAATATTCTCTTGTTGCTCAGTTTAGCCAATAATAATTTAATATATCGAATTATTATTGTTGCCCAACGAGGAAGTACGAGCAATTCCTTGCCAAAAAATGTGGGTTTAGAGTTAAGGTTATCGATATTATTAAAATAGGTAAAAGAAATAAAGCAAATCTTTAAATTCTTTAAATAAATAAAATATTATATTTATATCAATAACTTTAACTTGATCTAATTAATCCAGATTAAATAAATAAATTAAATTCTAGAAAATAAACAAATAATTATCAAATAAAATGTATATATATATATATATATATATATATATATATATATATATATATATATATATATATATATAATATAATATAATAAATAAAAATAATGTTATATTGCACTTGCGCGTATATAAAACACTGATAAAAGGATACATTCACAATGTACACTAAATCACATAATATTTTATTCAAAACACTACCTACTCACTATACTCACTCAACACTTCACAACTACTTTCTAAATCGGTATCTGAATCAAGATATATTATTAAACGGTCTTGATTAGTGCTGATGCTTTTTCCTAACTTAATGTATTCATCTTCAATTTTAATGACATGCTGAATACAATTTTGCCAATAACTTGGTGTTATTTCTCTCACTTCAGCTTTAATAAGGTCGATTACTTTAGCATTAAATTTGGGAAAGGTGTTATTTTTTTCGAATGCTTCTTTTCAACTGACTCCATATTAGTTCGATCGGGTTGAAAATACAAAAATATGGGGGCAACCGTAAAACTGTATGTCCTTGAGCTTCAGCCATTTTATCAATTACATATTGTTTTGAGAAATTTTACTTCTTAACAATATCCAAAAGATCTTTCTTTTTTAAAATTTTTTTGAAATTCCAAATTATGTTTTCGGAGAAATTCTTGAATATCTTTTTTTCTTTGTTCCAGTATTTGGTATTTTTTCGATTTGTCGCGAATGATACGAAGCATTGTCTAAAACGATTACGCTGTTTTTTTCTATATTTGGTAGCAATAATGTCGGAAACCATTCTTCAAAAATATCCGCAGTCATGTTTCGGTGATAATCAACGTTTGAATCTTCCAGTTTTTTTTCACTTAATTTGAGACCATTATGCACCCGTCCATTTTCTGATCCACAATGTACAATTATTAATCTGATTCTTTTATTTGCAGGCATATCAACTATACATTTCTTTGAACCATCTATACAGCCTTTTTTCACTGTATCATGGGTATGATACCAAGTTTCGTCTAAATAATATATTGGTCGTTGTTCATTTCGAAATTTTGTAATATTTTCCAAATATTCATTACGCCACTGTACAATTCTGGAGCTTTCCATAATACTTGCCCTTTTATTAATAGTTTTGAACCTAAATCCTATCTTTAATATCCATCGCGGAAGAATGACCGTCCGTCCCTGCATGCTTTTTCGTTATTAGGCTTTTACCGCTAGGTCGGTAGTGACCGTTAAATCGTAAAATATTTTAGGAGGGAGTTGCGTAATTATATCAAAATAATTTGAATTTATAATTGATACAAGCGTGTTTCCATTAATTTCTTATTTTAATCATGCCAGAACATACTTTACATGAGAATAATGATGTTTTATGTATTAAGTAATACATTATATTTATTATTTAATATGCTGTAGAAAAATAAAGCATTCCCCGCTCTATCCTCAGGAGCATCGCGGCAAAGCTTTGAGATTTTTTATGAGTCTCTTAAAGTTGTGGTCTACTTTCCTAGTAAAATAAAGTTACTTTATTTTTACTATTACTATAAAGAGATACTTTATGGCTGCAAAACTATATCATAAACAGTACTTTATAACCCAGTCGTACATAAATATTTTTATTAATTATTGTTACAACTGAAATTAAAAATATAATTTGTAAAAGTGTTATTTTCGCAATGTTATTTCTTAGGTGCAAATTCATATTCGACCACATCATGATTGTTAATTGAAACCGTAGAGGTATTTAAAGTTGTAATTCTGTGTTGGTCTGTTCTTTTTTCTCATTCTTTCAATGATAGATTTATAATTGATTATCTTCATCTATTTAAAGCAATAGGATTGACGGAATTGACGTTGCTGTGCCCCGTTATTTAAAATAGTTTCTCTTCCGCAATGCCTGCTTTTGTTAATTGTGTAGATACTGCTGAAGATCTGAGAGAATGATGGCATATTTTCGTATTTTCAACATTTAAACAAGCCTTTTTCGCTGTAGTTTTAATCCACATCCTAATTTCATTTCTTCCCTCAATAGCATTTTTATATCCAAGAACTTGAGTTATTCTTGTTCCAATAGGGGTTTGGGGTCAAGAACATTCGTTGCGTTTTTATATATATGACTACCCCTTTTGGAAATAAAGTGTGTTATGTTGTAAAACTGGCTTAAGTCTTAGTGTGTTGTAGTTCAGGCCTACAACCAGTTTAATTATTATTAGTGCGCGTTGTTGTTGATGTACCGTTTTTAGGTTTGTGGAGCATTAATAATATCTTCAATTTGGAAGGATTTCAAGTAGTTTGTGCGTTAGCGTCTCCTTGAATGAAATTGTAAGTAATTTCACACTAGTTTTTTGAAATTATGCATAGTAGCAACTCGCAGTTGCCGTCAATCTAAAACTATAGTTTTGACGACTGGACGACAGTGCCGTTTTCGATGAGTCATCAAAGTGGACACAAGACCCTCTCTTGGAAGTAAATACCCTTATATAATTAAATCATTTCACCCGGTTAGTGATATTTGTATTTTTAACGCACCTATATGGTATTTTATAGTGCTACTGGATCCCACTGGATTCTATCGGATTCTATCGCATTTTACCCAGATTTAACCCCCACCCTTTATGCACAAACTGCGGCACTTTTTATAGTCTTACATTGCCGGTTGCTGCATACGAAGCGAGAAAGTACTACTAGTGTTTATTATTAAATGTTAAATATTGGATTTTTATACAAAGTTACACAATATTCAGATCGGTCATTAAATAATATTGTCATCAACCCTAAACTACGAGGCTTTTCTTCCAAAATAACCATCCATACTCACACCCATTTTTCCCGGCTATAATATAGAGAGCTAGCTGAGTGTGTCATTCGCTACCCACTGCCCACGAGTGGCACACTATAATAAATCTCTTTCGTTACTACGCTTTTAGAGGTGAACAACCCAGACCCCTATATTAAACACCTTACGCTTACGAAGCGAACAGTAAAAACACCCAAATCACAAATGTAACAAAGCATGTCACAGTCTAAAACAAAAAGAAGGTAAGTTATGAAATGTAATAATTAATCGCTACCACAGACTACCTAATGGGGCACATATAATGATTACTTGCCTTGATCTAACTTTTAAGTAGATTTTAGATTTTTATGTACATTAACTAACTTTGCGTCACAAACTTTTATTTCTACCTTGTACAATTTCAATAGATTCTTCTTGATGTGTCTTGATATGTATGGTTTTATGATAAGGTATATGTTTTCAAAGTTTGATAAAAAATTATGTTTTCTGTATTGGATCACAGATAGACGTAATATGACAGACAGACAGACGGTAGACAAAAGGCAGACAACATTTTTTCACTTTTTACTTTTCGATTCACAGTCAATCGTTACTTGATCCGGTCACCTCTCTAAGATGCTTAATCAATCGCCTAACTATGGACTCCCAAAACTTTTTGTTATAAATTTTAAAGTGCATTTTTTTTATATAGAAAATCCCTAAGAAGAAATTACGTTAAAGAAGTGTTTGAGCATGTTTGTGCATATCTGAAAAGTAGTCACTGAAAAGAAAAAAAGAATTGAATAAAAACTGGCTACTTTAAAAATATTCTTTTAAGTTGTTCCTCTGTAAATTCATCCTTGTTTAAGAAAGTAATAGTTGAAGTTGACTGTATGTTTTTTATTCTTTGAAAGTTTAGTGAAAGTTTAGTTGTATGAATTGAAGAAAAAATGTAAAACTTACATAAGAACTCTAAAATGTTTTTACTGTTTTCTCACAGAAACTTATAACTGAATTGTTCTAACCTCGCGAGGTTAACGTCCCTTTTTTACATTTCATATCAGAAAAATGTATTATTTTCTTGTACAATTAATTTTATAAATCAACAGTTACATGACATAATACAATCAAATGTTTTATACAGTGAAGCTTTTTACTTTTTTGTCTATCTATAGATAAAGTATTGGCGTCGTGAGAGAAATCTATTCCAGAATATGATGAAAAAGGACGTTTTGAGACAAGAAAATAGAAAATTTATCCGAATTGGCAGGCCATCTGAGTGTCTGTGTGTCGCTGGTCATTGTTTTGATCGCATTTTCTTAACCACATCCTAACGTGGAAATCTGAAATTTTACATATATCTGTGAGATCCAAGGACAAACCCTCTTAAATATCAGTGAAATTGGTGCGACAGGATAAGCACGTCTTAAGGGGCAAAAAAATCGTCAAATTATAAAATGTTTCAAGTAAATAACGAGGAAATATGTCAAAAAGAACTCTTGAAAATTTCTCGTAAGATTAACCGTTACTGAGAAAAGCGCTTTAAAATTAATTTCATTCAGTTAAAAAAATAGTCTGGTCAGCAGTACTCACTTATCATATCCAATTTGTAATTAATGAAAAATAAATTATTTTATTTATTCTATTTCGTTTGTCTTATTTGTCTCGGTTATATCATTTATCTTATTTTTCTCACGACTCATTTTTTTTTGTTTCTTTATAAAAATTTGAAAAATCACACAAATATTTAACAGTTGTTTTTAATATTAGGAGAAAACTTTATTATTGAAAAATGGGACCAAAGAGAGATGGTTTCCAAATTAAGATTTTTCTTTGAAATATTTCGGGAGAATATTTTCAATAAATTTTCCTTCGCCCTTTTTTAGGATGCACTACTCTATAAATGTATTGTAGACCATCTGTCATACTGGTGTACGGTTTCTTAGGAAGTAAATCCATTTTCTTCAATATCTATGATAGTTGAAAATGAGTTTGGTATTCCAGTTATCAACTAATTCACCTTTTATTAACGAAACTTTACTGGTAAAAATCGAAATTTCAGGTAAATAATAAACACTTTTCAATCGTTGCGCTTCTGCTTATTTTTAAATTGATATTATTTTCTGTTTTAATGTACAGATCGGGTGGTGGCGACGACTTTTACATACATAGATGTAATAATTGTAATATTGTATTGTAAACACCTAATGAGATGACGTCATTTATCGTTACCTCCCGATATTAGTTATATCTATAAGCTATAAGTTAAAGAAATAATTATTTTTTGTACATGTGCTAAAGAGTTAAAATAATTATGTTTTTTCATCTGCTTATTTGTTTACTTTTTTGTAGTAGGAACTGCGCTATTTAGTTGTTGACGTGTAAAAAGAGTGGATATGTTTTATGAGAATATCAAAAATTAAATTAATTGGCTAAAATTTATACCGCTTTATTTCAGATTAAATACACGATAATTCCTGTTGCGAGTACATGCGTCTCTGGAATCTAATATTCGGATACGGACTGTATTATTTTATTAATAATAATTAATCATTTCATTTTAAATCTGCTGGTTATACGATTGGCAGACCTCTCAAGTAATTTATCCCACAAATATTTACTGTTTCAATAGAATGCTTTTATTCTGAAAGCTCTATAGTATTTCTGATTTAAACATAAATCTGGAAAAAGTGGAAAATATCAGGTATCCCCTATCACAGCACGTATGTCGAATACACATACTATATCGTATTTCAAATATTCAACAAAAAAACTACTTAAATTTCAGTGCTTCAAGGGATATTAGCTCGCCCGATTTTATGGGATATTCGGAAGTTGAAAACACCTACGTCCACAGTACAATGAATAAATATTCTAATTTTAATTCTTCTCGCGTCAATATTATAAAAGAATATATTTAAACATATATATATATATATATATATATATATATATATATATATATATATATATATATATATATATATATATATATATATATATATATATATATATATATATATATATATACTAATCTACTAATCAAATCCAGTTCATATCTGGTTCTAGAATATTAATAACTCAATAAATAAAAAAGTTAATATACAGGACAATACTGCGTCCGTTCAATAATAGCACTTTACTGCATCCGGAGTATAACATTTTACATCTCCAGTACAATGCGACGTCCTAATTGTATATTTTATGACAAACTCAGAATAATACTGCGTCCGGCGCTGTTGCCATATTTATTGTTATTATTTGTTTGTACTTGGAACAGTAATACAACAAACCAATGGACGCCAATAATCGATAGAAAAATCTTTTCGAGTTCTTTCAACGTTTATAATACATAATTTAATCCATTGGTTTGTTCATGCTTCAAGTAGAATCAGAGAATAACGATAAATTATTTTAGTAAAAATACCTCAATATCACGAGATAGAAAAGTGTAAACAGAAAATAAAGAGGTAATCAGATGTTCGTTATCATTTTTCTTGAATGTTGCTTTGAATTTCAAAATTAAGATAGATAAATGAAACATTCTGACTTAAAGTTTCTTCCTTGGTCCGAATGCACCTCCAGGGGCACGCCAAATCGACGTACCAGATTATCTACCATCAATTAACCGTTAAAAATCTAAACTTATCATGATATTCCATCAGATTATTTCATACATTCAAGATGTAACAAACTCAAAATTTATTTATTAATAACTGCTCTTGTTTACGTTTATAATGTGTAAACTCCAAAATAATAGTTAGACAATGTATAAATATAAATTAATATATAAATTAAGAATTGGTTTCACAATAATTACAATTTCTTGATGATTTTTTTGAGCCAAGCTTTCGACAACTTTTTATTGTCTTTTTTAAGGCTACAAATCGAAATATAACAGTGTTAAAATTAAATTTATTAATATTTTAAGAGTACTTACTCGTGATTTGAGGCTATAAATTAAAGTTATTCAACATCCAAGAAATTGGCCTGATCATTATGGCCTTATAGAAGAAAAAATGAATTTTTTCTTTCTTTAACTGTTGAAATATTAATTAAGTCGTTTACATTTTGGTTAACTAGAATTATTTTTATATTTAAAAAAAACTAATTAATAGGTTTACAGAGCCATATGGTATCTGAACTAATGAGACATGTGCAATTAAAAAAAGGGAGGGGATATCTATCATTTCCTGCAATACTGATATTTAAATACTAAAAGTAACTAAATTAGTCACTAAATATTTTTTTCTTTCATAATTTTCATGTTGCCAAGAGTAATCTTTCTTGTTTAATGTAATCAATTTTAGTTTATTATAACTAAAAATTAAGAAAGACATCTTTTGAAATATGTAAAAAGTCCTGTTTATAAATTAACTAGGTTTGTGATATATGAAGTTAAATTGTTGCTAAATTGTTGAAAAGAACTGTTTATTTATAATTAATTTTGTAAAAGCTTATTTAAAATATTCATATTTAATTATGTTCTTAGGACCATATGGGTTAAGAAACCCCTGGTTAGATACTGACTAGGAAGAAGACGAGAAAAAAATTACATATGTTGCTGTCATTTTTCAGATATTCAAACGTACTTAACGTATTAAATTAATCACTGACTTTTTTAAATAATTCAAATTGTCGACTATAATTCCTCAAGTAAGTTATTTTAAATTAATTATTCTATTTATAAAGAGAGAATTAAAGAGGGTAATTGTATTGTATATAATATTAATTTGGATTAATTTCTTAAACCATTTGCTATCACTACTGTCTCCAATATTTGTTAGGTTGTTTTCAAGCTGTAAAACATATGTATAAATATTGCTCAAGCCACTGAAATCTGTTTTTTGTTCATATTATCACTTTCATTCTTAATTTCAACCATTTCAAGAAAAAAGGTTTAGTTAGATATTTCATTTTGTAAAATTTTATAATTTTCTTAATCTTAGTGATGTCCAGTGTCTATATGGTACTCTGCTAAAGAACAAGAACGTTTTTCTGTTCTAGTTACTTCTATGTGACGTGATACGTGAACCTAATACCCTTGATGTTTGACTGATATATTTTAACTCACAATGTTGACAGGGGATACTATATACCAAATTAGATCTTTTACCAGGGTTATCTTTGTCTTTTAGTTTGGTGAATAGTTTACCTACTGATTTAATATTTTTTGAACGATATTAATATTTGTTTCATGTTTAAAAATGTTTACAATTTTTGGTGAAAGTTCTTTGATGTATGGTATAGATCCATATGTTGAAGAATCAACTTTATGTTGCACTGGGCCATCATTGTTACCCAAATTGTCATGGATTCTTGTGTTATAGAGCCATTTTTTTAATAAATGTGGTGGGTATGAGATCTAGTAACATTTTATATATTTTATATCTGTTCTGATTCCGTATGGTAGGGTGAGAAATTGTTTGGATTCTATTTTTCATAGCTAAAACCAGATTAATTTTTATCTTCTCAGTATGATGGGAGTTGTAGTTCATGTATCTACCTTAGCTCGTTGGTTTTATATACCAATCCACTATAACAGTGTTATCTGGTCTCCTAATTAGTTGAGTATTTAAGAAAGGTACCCTCATATTATTTTCTTTTTCGATGGTGAAATTGTTGTTAAAACCAGAGGCTATATGTGCTAAAACTATTGAAAACTTCCATAATTCCATTTGCCCCTCATCCGGAACGGAACATATTATATCATCTACATATTACTTTAAAAATGGTGACTGAAAACTTAATTTACGTATACACCACTCAAGAAGGTCATCCATGACATATTGAGCAACAATTGGTGACACAGTTGCACCCATTGGAGTGCCTAATATGTATTTGCTTGTAAAATTCATTATTAAAAATGAAAAAAGTTGTATCAAAAATAAAATGTAGGACCTCTATGAATTTCTCAATTGTCGTATTACAATATGTGTTTATAACATTCCATCTTTCTTAGATACTGTTAATTACTAATTCAATCGGAATATTACTAAATAGGGATATTACATCCAAACTAATTATGACATAACCAGGTGGTAATTGTTTTTCATTAATAAATTCATAAAATTTAAAAGAATGTTTTATACAGTGTGGAAATTAAGTAACGCATAAATTCAGTAATTCCGTTGAAATTAATTTTTTGGAAAAAATCTCGAAGGGGTATAGCGATTTTAACTTCAACAAATATTTTCAGTCTATTTTCAGTTTCTTATGTCTTTTATTTTTTTAGTTATGACGTCATCGACTTTTTTTAAATGACAACCTATATTTTTTATTATTGATTTTGGTAGTAGTTTTTATTCCAGTTCCGACCGTATAAAATTTTCAATATATTATTATTTGAAAAAAAAATCCAGAAAACAGTTTTAAAGTTCAAATAACAAAAATTCATTAAATTGGGAAAATTTATCTAGTTGCCTAAGTTTGACGGGAAGTTATCGACGGCACATTCGTTTTTATTTTGAAATTATACAAATAGTTGAAAAATCGAACTAATGTGATACACCGGCAACTAGATAAATTTACCCAATTCATAATCAATAGTTCATAATAAATAAATATATAACAAATAAACACCACAGAAATTAGACAACCCCCAAATCCATAGCAGAAGCTGCAGGGCGGGGGTTACAGTGATAAAAATCGCGAACACACAACCATTCCCACCAATATTGCCAGTGTCTGTGACGGAATTCGAACCTGCATATCCGACAGAAAATTTCACACTTGCCATCACGTGCGCTAGCCAATTATTCCACCGAGCCGATAACAAGAATCATTTTTTTATTTAATAGAAATTCAGAGATGTGGTTTGTCATAAAAAAATTTAGAAGTATCTACTGACTTTTAAATACACCGAAAATACACACAAAAATGAGTTATCCAGAGATAAAAAAATTTTTAAGAAAAAACAAAATGTCTTGTTTTTTTCGTTTAAAACTGCCAATAAAAAACATGTTTTAAACAATTTTAAACTGTTTGAAACCGTTGATTGAAGAAATACAAAGAGGCGCAACATGCATATAAAGGCGTTCCATATTGCTCTCCCACTCATCTTAATTTCCCACACCAATGTCATTTAGCAGAGTTATAACTCGTTGTTTTAGTAATTTTAATGTTCTGTGGTTTGAGCAATGCGATATTTTTTTTCTTTTTCTCGGAAGCGTAGTATTTGTAATATTAAATAATATTTTAAACGTTTTGTTGCCATAGATATTTAAATAATAT
The DNA here is from genome assembly GCA_029963845.1 of Rhamnusium bicolor. NCBI lineage: Eukaryota > Metazoa > Arthropoda > Insecta > Coleoptera > Cerambycidae > Rhamnusium > Rhamnusium bicolor. The sequence goes on along the minus strand of JANEYF010003274.1, from coordinate 20,771 downwards.
GTTTCTCAATTATTACCTTTTTAACTGAAAAATCATCATAGTTTTATTTACAAATAATTTCTTATTTAGAGAAAATAAAAAAAACTGTAAACAGGCTAGTTGATAAAATTTTAATGAACTCAAAACCAAAAAAAAAAAAAATATGGCGAAATCGTACATTTTAGATGGGTAGAAAGTCTGAATTTCTAACATGTGAAGCAGTATAGAAATTGGCACTTTACAGTATACCGTGTGGAAAAAGTTATTTTCCGCACTAGTGCTTATAGTAATATTTTAAATTGAAGTGAATATAAAGTAAAACAAGTATTTAAAACATTTCTAAAAAGAAACATCTTTTAAATTGTTTAAATCTTGTTTAAAACAATCTTGTTTTAAACATGTTTTTTGGTAAGCGTTTTAAACGTGTTTTAAACATAACAACCCTGGTTCTACTACCCTTTATTCCTGCTTAAAATAACAATTTGATATTTTGTCAAAAATAATCGCCAAAAAAGGAACTTTCCTGAGCCTCTTTGAGGGCGTGTATCACCCTGTATAGTTTTGTGTCGTAAAATACAAAAATAGCCAAATATTTGCTTGTAGGTTCGTATAATATGCGTTTTCATTTGACTTTAAAAATATTTTATCCCTATATTCGTGGACACATACGGCTTTATAATGAAATTGCATGCAATGTAAAAATTTCTAATTAATACTACATAGCGTAATAATTCATTGCTCACACCGTAAACGCCTGAAATTTTCATCAAGATCCAGGCGCACTTGATGGGGATTATTTTCTATTGTTGAAAGAGAACTTTTGATTCTTTTGTTAAATTTACGCATACATGACTTCTAGATCTGACCATTGCAAAAAGTACAATAATTCTAAAAACTTTCAATCAGGCAGATTGAGAATTTACAACAGAGAAGTTGTATAAATGCAACATCCCAGGCAAAAATCCATCTGCTTCTCAAAGATTACGTTTTTATGTAACATACAGGGTCTCTATTTATATAATGTTGTCTCCTTAGATGCCTTTATATATAGGATGGTATAAGCAAGTCATAGAATGCTTCACATATAATCATAAATTTAAATGATTCTGTGATACAATAATTAATGTTGGGATTTCGCAGAGTGACTGGAAGTAGACATATATTTTTGGTATCATAAATATTTAAAAAAGTAAAATAGAAAAAAATTTGAATTGTTTTAAAAAATGTTGTAATATACATTTTTAGTTGTTAATTTTTGTTGTAATTAATATTTGTGACATGACATTCTGACTGAAAATAGAGTAGGTACTTATTTTCGTTGTTATAGATCACAAATTTTAATTATACCAAAAATTAACAATTAAAATTTTATATTAATAAAGTAATAGGAGCAAAGTTTTAAAACCGATTTAAATATTATTCGGTTTTTTAAAATATATTTAATAAACCAAAAATAAATGATTATTTCTAACGACTGCGAAATACCAACCCTTAAATAATACGCTACCTACGTCATTTATTAATTTCAAACTTATTCATTTATATTATTGAGTAATACAGTGATTTTAACTTTGTATAATTTATAGGGTGTTTTCTAAGTAATGTAAAATACTTGTGGACCTGGTCCGTCAAATGATTTCACGGAGAGAAGTTCATATAGACTTAAAGGTTTTCGTTTTTTCGAGATATACGGAGCACTGAAAATTTAGATTCATTTATTGTTCCATATTTAGTTAGTTACTGTATTGAAAACAGTATTCACATTGGAAAATTGCATATAAAGCTAATAAACCAGGTGAATTTAAGGACTTGCTACCCACAAGCATTTTGCCGTCGTGATCAAAACTTTTTGAAAAGGTATTAAATGGACAAATTCGTGAGTATATTGAAAAGTACATAATAATACCTGATAATCAATCTGCATTCGTCCCAATCATGGCCTAATCGTAGCAGCTTTAAAAAGTAACTGATGATATATTCTGCATGCGATAGCAACAAATTAACAGTCTTATTACTTATAAATTATTATAAAGCATTTGATACGGTAAACAATCACAATCAGTTACTTTTAGCTATTCTTCATTATAATGGATTTGCAAATACTGCTATAGCCATGATTGGAAGTTATTTTAGTCTACGACGGCAATTGGTAAAATTATGAAATGACGTATCAGAACCACTTAGTATCTATGAAGATGTTCCACACGGATCTATATTAAGCCCATTGTTTACCATATATCTTCAACTTCCTAAATAATTGCGAAACCCATTATTACGCAGATGATGCTAAAATTTACCTTTCTTTTAATTTTGATGATGTCAACAATGTGAATCTTAAAATAAATGCTGATTTAGAAATTTTATGTAATGGTTCAATTAACTACTGTCTTCAGATAAGTTCAGACAAATTAAAAATACAAATAAAAATTAAGTATTAAATTAAATTCACGAAAATTAGAAACGCTGTAAATGTACCTAGTAATTTAGGCCTTTATGTTGACTCGGAATTAAGATTCACACATGTAACTAACTTCATAAAAAAATCTTATTTTGCTTTTAAAAATGTTATATGGATGTTTTGCAATATTAGATAAAAATACAACAGCAATGCTATAATACACTAGTTTTTAGTCACTTTAATTTTGCAGATATATTTTACCATTCCTGCTTAACACAAATGACGAAATACGTACACAGCCTGTGCAAAATTCCTGCGTTAGATTTATTTATGGAATGAAAAGATATTAGTCAACATCTATTAAAATTTGGAACTAACAATGCATTAAAAGAAGTTGTTACACTCTTGTTGTTTTTACCATAAATTACTGGAAAATAAAACTTCTCAATATTTATTGGACAAAGTTGTACAATTAGTACGAAAAATCGATGTTTGCTGACGCCGCCACTGTACTCATCTGCTTTAATCGAAAGATTTTCAAAAGAAAAACCCAGCGGAAATCATGTAGGTACTAAACTATTTTGAAAACGAATATGAGAATAGATTTTAGATTTAAATTTCAAAAAAAATAAATTAGAAAATCAATGCGATGTAATAAATCATATTATAATGGGAAATTTTTAACATAGTTTATGATGCCGTAAGTCAATAAATAAGAGTTTCTATATTAGGATTAACAAACAAGAACATTTTAAAAACATCAAAGATTGAATGAAGATTGATATGTTTAACTGGTCATTAAGTAAATAACTGCTGGGGCTATTGATTTAAACATTTCTGTGACTTTTAATAAATTTAATTTTAAACTTTCTTGTATATAGTATTTTAAGATTTCTTAAATTTGGAAAATTGTGACCTAACTCTAAAATATGACTTGAAAAAGTAGAAACTGTTTTTTGGAGTCAACAAAATAAAATGTGTTTTACTATATTGTAATAATTAATTATCATTTATGAATCACCAAGTAACGGCTTATGCAATTTAATTTTTAGAAAAACTGTTACATATGTGCACTTATTATTATTTATATTTACCTACCAAAATATCGAATTGCAAAAACTTACATTGTATCGGGTATCGTTTTGAATAATTATAATTCTCTGTTAACGTAATCAATATTGAGAAATTCTTCGTAATTTCTATAGCTGATACAAATTTGGAGACATAAATATTCTTTTCCACTTTCCTAGAGGGCTTGTACAAAATCAGCTCGCTCAATTGCTCGAAGTTTAGCAATTTTAGTTTAGTTTTTTGACGAATAGATAATATTGTATCTGACTGCAAACGAGGGTACACTTGATTTCAAAAAAACTGGTACAACTCTTGTAATCGAAAATCTTAATAGTTTAGTTGTGTGCATATGTCTGTAAATAGGGCTGGCCAGGCATGTCGAGAGGGGGGGGTGGAGAAGAGGTGATTTACCCCGGACCTGGGTTTTTTGGAGGAGATCGGTTTTCTTTGTGTTTTTAAACGTATTAAACCATTCTCTTTTATTTTATTCAAATGGAATTTTAAAAAATAATTAGAAAATAACTTTTTCAAAACATTTTCAAGCCTGCCATATTATTGTTTAAAAAAAAATAATATTTGTTACGGATAATTCTACTAATGGTTGTAATTAAAATACTAACTGAATAATGATAATTCTATTTTTAAAATAAGAACACAAAAATACCACTTGAGATAAAAAAAAATGTAAACAATGCAAACTGAACATAAAAATACAATAAAAAAAATAAAATAAATGAACTTCAATTACGTAATACAGAATTAACTAATATTTTGTCATTGCTCCATTAGCGTGTAAAACTGCCTGAAGTCTTACAGGCATGGACAAAATCAGATTTCTTGCAAGGTCAACTTCTTGCGACAAGTTCTCCCAAGCGTCTTCAATTATCCCTTCCAATTCTTGGGCATTATTTGGATCGTTATTTAATTTTCTTATATGTTTCACCATTAGTCCCCATACATTTTCAATTGGATTTAAATCCGGACTTTTAGATGGCCATGGTAACAACTCTATGTTTTTATTAAGAAACCATTGCCTGACACGATGGGCCGTATGTATGGAGCAGTTGTCTTGTTGGAAAATAAAATTATTTTCCGGAAACACCTCTATTACTGACGGCAACATAATATTGTCTAATATTTCAATATATTTAATGGAATTGAGATGACCACCACTGTTCCAACACACACCTAATCCATTTAGGCTCATCCAAGCCCAGACATTGACTGAAAACCTTCCTGATATTTGTGGATCGAAAGTATATTTTTCGTCGTATCTAGTGGAAGGAGGCCTATATACGCGAACATGTCCATCGTTACAGGATTTAAAAACCTTTTCGTCAGAAAAGACAACTTGTCCCCAGAAGTTTTCATCATTGATTATATAGTTGAGTGCAAAAATAATCCTACCCTGCTTCTTTTCTTCTGAAAGTTTGTATTTTTTAGCCGCTGAACAACTCTTCAAGTCGCTTTGTAGTTTTATTCTTCTGCAAGCAGTAGATACCGAAGCAGGGAAATTTGTCTATGAAATTGCATTTACTGCAGTCTGAAAAGGGTTTTCTATTAGGTAATTTATAAGATTTTCATCTTCTTGATTATTGCTCTTTCTGGGCCTACCGGAACCAACTTTATGGGATACCGTTTGGTTGGTTTTCCATTATTTTTTAACACTCATTATCGTGGTTTTACTCACATTGTATTCAGCAGCAAGTCTTCTTATGGACTAACCATCTTCAATTTTAGAAACAATTCGAAATTTTTGAATATCTGTTAGATGTCGAACCATTTTTAATAATGACGCCACTGATTAACGTCAAAGTGACATTTGTAAGATTATTAATATCAATCAAAGAACGAATGATTTACTTAGCTAAAAGAAAGTGTACCAGTTTTTATTGAAATTAACTGTACATTAATTTTATGGTTACAACCTGACCTGCTCGGGAATCTTGTTCAGAGATTTCTGTAATGAATTGTTGTGTGATGAAATGAAGCTGCACTTTGTAAATCCTGTGTAAATCCTTTTCTTGGAATAGCTGAAATTCATTTTTTACACAAGCTTTCATTCCTCGGAAAAGAAATCATACGCACTTTCGACTCATTCACATTCAATGGCATGTTGACGAACTACACTGACAATTTTAATTAAAAAACAATAATTGTAGCGTGAAAACTCTCGGAAAAAAATATTTGGCCTCAATCCCATTATGACTCAAGAAAATATAAATAATAATAAGTTAGGATGCACCTAATCTATATAAAACTCGCGTAAATAACTAAATAGTAAAAACGTGCTACTGCATGGAACATTCTAGAATTTATGGACCAGTGCGGATGACGTCAGAAGATGCGTTCGGCTGAGCACTGAGGCCTTGTTTTTAGGTTGTAATGGCCGTGCTCGAGCACTTTGCCGCGTTTGGTTACGCGTCCACATTTGCATGCTTATACGTCATCGCCTTGTCTTGTATGCATTCGTACTCAGATGTATATGCGTCTATGACAGCCCTCACGCTACTAAAGAAAAAAAAAGTAAAGGAATGTGCATTTTTTCTCTTGTCACTCGTGTATTCAATGCAAAATAATTTCATGTTCTAAATATTGAAGAAGGATTATAATAATATCCGCTCTAAATATTGTAAGGAATACAGTTTAATCTGACTCAAATGAGCAGTTCAGTTTATTTAAAGTTAACCCCCGTGTTACCTTTCGTAGTTTATCTTATGTAATGACGCCATTTATGAATTAAATTCCTGTCCAAAATTTATGGTTGACCCAACTATAATAAATGTAGAATAGGCTTTAACCCTCAGGATCTATTATCCTAAAGAAGATTAATAATAGTAAATTAAAAATTAACATAGAAATATTTTACTATAAAATTGAACCATCGGTTAAAGTGTTTCTAGTTTAAATTCTTGTTAACAGAAAAGTTCATTATTGTACTTGTGATTTAAATGTTTTCAAAATTAAAAATGGGGTGTAAAGAAATTCTTTTTTTCTAATACTTATTCTCTATTACACTGAAATAATTAATCAGCGCAAAAGGTCGTGACTTATTATATAACCAAAAAATATCTCTAAATTTAATTTAGTATACAATATGGTTAAAGTCTTCAATTGATATCAAGAGGCAATTTATTTTTAAATTTATTTTTGTTTATGTTAGGTATTTATGTTTTATAAATACAGACATTTATAATTAGCAAAAAAATGTCCCCTATTTTCTTTGCATGTTTTTTCTCAGTTTTGATAAAGCTTTTGTAATTTTTAAGGAAGTTCACATGGAACAGCTACTATTTCTAAAACGTTATAAACATCCATTTTTAACAAAAATATATTTGAAAATTGTGATGCTCACGTTTTTTGATGACTTTCTCCTTAAAGTTTTTAAATTTAGATTTTTCGAAACAGACGCATATTCTGGTGCCCATTTAAATAAATCAAACAATCTATAAACATGAAGGACTATGTAGGGATAGAAATAGAAATAGAAATTTATTTCCCAATTTAGATACATATGTACATTTGGTACGTCCAAAAAATAATGAATAGGTTGTCTACATTGCAGTTAATGTATATTGTCACATTTTAAAACTTAATCACTATATATATAAATAACTACTTAATCAATAGTATACATATAGTACGTCACATTTTAAAACTTAAGATAAGGCAAAAAAAAAAAAAAAAATTGTTATACACTAACAACAGAATCAGACCAATAAAAATAAAAACTACTTTAAACTATTAACAAATTCATTTACACTATAAAAAAGCATTTTCCACCAGCATTTTCCTAATTTTTCTTTTGAATACGGGTAAATTCAATTCTTTAGTTGCCTTAGGAATGCTGTTAAATAAGACAATACAATTATAGTGCAATGAGTTTTCAAATGTTGCTGTTTTATGTACTGGGATCAGCAACAGATCTCGATGTCTGGTATTATACTCGTGATTATTTGCTGAGGAGGAGAAAGAATACAAATTTATTTTAGCAAATAATAGGCATTTATATATATAAATGCAAGGAACAGTCAAAATATTGTTCTCTTTAAATACATCTTTACAGCTATGTCTATAATTTAAGTTAAAAATTAATCGTAGTAATCTTTTCTGGGAGATAAAAACGCGTTGCAGGTAACTCGATCTCCCCCAGGTTAATATATTCAATGAAAGGTGTGAATACGCTAAGGCATAATACACACCTAGGAGACCTGTTTGGGTGATTGTATCTTTTAATTGCAAGATGGCGAAGTAAGTTTTATTGAGTAATTTACAGATATGGTCAGTGTGTATTTCCCACGTTAAGTTGCTGTCAATATAGGTGCCAAGGAATTTTGTAGAGTTACTAAAACATATGTTTTCTGTTATAGTTACCGGTCTTCTAAGATTAAAATTAATGAAAACCGTTTTTTCACTATTTAGAATAAGCTTATTCCTCTGACACCAGGCATGTACGTCATCCAACGTCACATAAATCTTATGAAAAAGTTCATCCTGAGTAACAGCTGATACCGAGACAGTGGTGTCATCAGCATACATCGTGGTTTCGCCGTGTTGAATATAATTTGGCAAGTCATTAATATATATTAAGAACAACAATGGACCCAATATTGAGCCCTGGGGTACACCCATAGTTATATCATATAAATCAGATTGAGAATCATTACACTTTACCACCAGTTTACGATTTTGCATGTAGGAATCAATACAACTTAATAGGCATCCCCGTATACCAATATTTTCCAACTTATTGACTAGTATATTTCGATCAACAGAGTCGAAGGCTTTCGATAGGTCGAAAAATAGCGACACGACATATTTACCATCATCTAGCTCTTTATAAATATATTTAAAGAAACTAACGGATGCTGTTTCCGTTGATTTGGATGATCTAAACCCATGTTGACACTCAGTAAGTATTTTATATTTTATTAGAAAAGACATGATGCGATTGTAAATTATTTTTTCCAATATTTTTGAGAATGCACTTAGTAAGGAAATTTGTCTGTAGTTTTCAATATTAGTCACACAACCTTTCTTGAAGATGGGAATTATGGATGCAATTTTCAGGAAGTCAGGAAATTCACCATTACAAAGAGACATATTTATAAGATGCAAAAGAGGCGCTATTATGTTGTCAGATATATGTTTTATTATGTGAACAGTGAAGCCGTCCACACCAGATGATTTTTTGTTTTTTATATTGTTAATGACAGTTCGAAGCTCATCTTTACTCACCGGATAAAAAAAAGATTGAATTAGGTCTGCATTCCGATAACGTACAGGGCAGAGATAAATTATATCCGAATTGATTGTTAATATTAATGGGGACAATACTTGAGAAATATGAGGCAAAACAGTTAGACACTTGAATACCATCTGATATTAGTTGGTTTTCTACACTCAGGGTTATATGGCTAGCACCGTCTCTTGTCCTTCCTAGCTTATTATTTATCAGATTCCAAGCCGCCTTAGATTTATTATCTGCATTTATGATTTTATTATTGAAAAAATTAAGTTTGGCTTGTTTTATGTTTTTCCTGTAGCTTTTTTTACTTTCATTGGAAGTCCGTTTTTTGTCCGGGCAATTGGAGTTTTTCATTTCATGATATATTTTACGAACCATGTTACCTTCTTCAGTTATAGCGCGTGTTATCCAACCTTTTTCTTTTTTTATTATTGGATCGTTTTTTAAATTGTTTGATTGGACATGCCACATTAAAACACCATGTGACCTGATCAAAGAAATAATTAAATGAATCATCTGTACTTAAATTATATATGGGGTTCCAGTTTACATTTTTTAATCTACAATTAAAATCCTGAATATTATTATTTTGGAAATCACGTTTATATACAGTTTTATTATTGTTGCCATTGTTGCCCGAACATTTCTTGTTCTTTAAGTTTAAGGAGAGTAGAAGTGCACAATGATCAGATATCATTGGATCAAAAATGGTAACATTATATATCTCGGCCGATACATTTGTCACTATATAATCAAGACATGTAGAGCTGGTTTGACCTCTTAAATTTGTAAAAACGCGCGTAGGTTCACTAGAAGTGATACTTAAATTAAAAGAGTCGAATATATCGCAAAGTATTTTGGTAGGTAAAGTGCTTTCTAACAAATTTATATTAAGGTCACCGCACACCAGGTATATATGTACGATGCGATCACATTTATTTCACATTGAGGTGTCATTGATATAGCGCCCTCGATCGCGACCTCCACCACGAGCAGCGAGGTATCTTCGGCATAATCGTACCCTTAGGGCACATATTACGGGGGTGACATCGGATCTTTTGAATTTATTAGTTGGCTATATGTCATTGTCAAAACCTTATTTTTGGCATCCATAGTACATAGTAGATGCTGTTTCCCGAAAACATTTTCTTTGGGATTTTAAAATTTTAAGTAGAAAACATATTTCGTGATAACATCACTACGAAGCCATGAGCTTCAAATTTCAACTTCAATTTGGGAATGAGAGCAATTTATTTTTTATTCTACAAAAAAAAGTATTACTTTATCGTTTCCAAAGTCCTCAACCCAAAAAACATTAACATGTTTCGGGTTATAAATCCGTAAAATGTTAAAATATTTCTCTACATAAATATAATATTGTTACGCCACTGGACTGTGTAGACTGGTTAGATGAGACTAGAATTGTAAGAGAACGGCCGGGAATGTTCTGGAATGTTCTAGACCGTGTGAATGGATGTATAAATAAGACGCACGGTGGGCGAAGACTCAGTTGAAAGTTGAAAGTGAACGAGTAAAAACAAATAAGATAGAGACTAAAAGTGTTTAATTATGATTATAGTTAAGACAGTCATTAATCTATTGTTGTTAATTATTAATTAGTTAATAAAGTAGTGAGTAAGTGTTACCTGGACTTTCAATCAACGAATCTACGAGTATAGGTGTTCTGGGGATAACAAACACGTAACAATATGCAAAATATTGAAGTCATGATCAGAATAATTTAAAACTATAAAATTATATTGCTTTTGACACTAAATAATTAAATACAAAATTGTTACATATTATACGGATTTAGTAACAGTAACATCAAATAAATTTTACCATATCGGATAATGCTCCTAATAAACCGAATGGATTCATGTTGTATTTTACTTCCAGTGGGATTAAAACAAATTCCAACCATTAATGGGTACCCGATTTCTGCAGTTTTTATAAACATGCAATAAATATATCAGTTTCCTCATAAAATATTAGTTCTTTTGATATTTTATAACCAGCAGGAGAATTTATTCCATAAATCATGAAGGAAACAGGAAACAGTAGATGAAATACTTATATTTCTCAACTATTATGCCAGAATCCAATATGTGAGTATAAGTGAGACAGGAATTACTAATTAGCTTATTATACTTCTTTTTTATTGGACGCAATTGGCTTAATACTGGTGGCATACTGGGGGAGTAATGGAGGAAATATTTAATTCTTAAGTAGTCTATTTTCTTTCAAATAAGTCTATGTGACAGAACAATAAAGATATTTTTATGCCTTTATTAAAGCCGGCCCCTTGCAATCCAATCTATCGTGCGACGGTGATGGACATGATGTAACTTACAAAGACTTAACATGTCCATGCCCATCACGTCTATCATTATTTTATAATATACATATTGGGCACTCTTATGGATCTTCTGGCAGCGCTTTTTTGTAGTTCAATAGTAGTTAATAAATGGCACAGGTATTGTTATTAGAAACAGTAACTTGAAAAATGTGCACTAATAAATTAAGATCGTATTAGGATTTTCAGCTCCTAAGTGAACTCTAACTCGATTGATGGAAAAGGCTCGTTGAACATGTATGTTATCTATAAATTCCTAATAATATTCGTGTCGGCCATCTGCGGTGGTTGAAGACAATTTAAGCGCTGCCAATTCTTATATAGGACTGGCTAATATGTATATTATAAAATAAATGATGCCTATTAACAGTTCATCAGCGTACACATGCATCATTAATAAACCTCCTATAGTATCCTCTGCTGTGTGTGTGCAGCCAGGTGTATATATTTTATTTTTTGACACTTTACATGTTTCAAATAAATAATCTCTAGATTCTCTAGATAAACGAAACAAAATACACAATAGGAGAAATATTTTATTATTAATAATTGATTAATGATTGCTAAATATTTTATAGGCTACAAAAAAAATAGCTAGGTATAAAAAACAACTTGATGTCTCCAAATTATTAATTTTGTGTTTTCTTTGCCAGTTTGAAAATTTCTGTTAATCAATTTGAGAGTGTAAAATATTTGAATTTTTTTTCCTAAAAAACGTTTTATTAATATTTTAGAAAAATTGCCAATACAGCGCTTCTACTCAGATAGCGTGGTGCAGAAGTAAAATAGATTAAAATAAAGAAAAATCGTTAAAAAATTAAATTAATTTCTTTCGTATGAAAACAAAATATCGATGCCCTTGGTAATAATTAAATTTAGTACCAATTTTATTTTACGTTCTCCTTGATATTCTTATTAAAAACAACGTCTGCATTTTTTTTAACCTCAGAAAACGCCTTGAAAAATGCAATAATGTAATTTGTATATATTTTTCTTTATTGGGTAACCCTGTTAATTTAACAATAATTAAAATTAGTGTAAATGACACATTTGTATTTTATATTTGCACACATAAAAGTACTCACCTGTAAGGATTACGAGGAAAAGAAAAAAATGTTCCAATGTGTCAATGTACCTTTTATTTCTGCAAATTTTTTAACAATAAACATGATTTATTTTTTTCTTTGCCGCGTCCATCACACCACAATAAAAAATAAACAAGAAATAAATAAAGTCTATAATTACGCACAACTAACAGCACATTAAAACTCATAAAAGTGTCTATAACCTGGAACGCAGTAAACGCACCGATTAACCATGCCTAGCGACAATTCGAGATAATCTACTGATCACTGGAACCTGTTGAAATACGTTGTTCCCGGCCGCATGTGTGTGCATTGTCCTTTACCTTCGTACAATAGATTAAATTCCAATGGGCTGTCTTTAGTCATTATTATCAATACATTTTTAGATCAAATGCGAAGAACTGACTTTGTGTACAAGTATGTAATCAATAAGTTCGTATATGTATGTATATGGCCTCAATTTATATTCGCCTTATTTGTCTCATTTATCTCGTTTGTATCATTTGTCTCATTGGTCTCATTTGAATCATTTATCTCATTTGTCTCATTTATCTCTTATCTTATTTGTCTTATTTATCTTATTTTTGATTTTCTAGTCGGAAATATAGTTCTCGTAGTCAATGTACTTTTTGGGTTGTGAAAATACCTCGAAACCCATATTTAAAATAAATTTTTTTAAAGACTATACTAATTTATTCTAAATTTTAATATTGAACAGAATTATAAACATTTTGAAACGCACTTATTTAATATTTAAAAGCTTAAAACAAAATAGTAGAGTATTCAGTATTCAAAAATAAATATATTAACAAATAAAACTTCAAATATACAAGATATAGTGAAAAAACTGACTTTTAAAAAAATAATGTTATTAGAGAAACCATTATAGTTCATTACTGCGATGACCAGAAATACATACATTAATGCCTTAAATCATTTATCTCATTCCTAGTTAGCCCGAAATGAAAACAATTTAAAAAATCTGTGACAACACCGTGTATACTTTTGCACATTTGGAATGAATGCGTTTTGCCTTGCTAAGCAATAAATAATACTTGACACTTACAGATCGAGCCAACCCACTAGATGCACAACTAGCGGTATGCGCAATTTACAGTTGCTCTGTTGCCAGCACGATGTCACAGATGATATATGAGACGATCGCAGGGCGAATGTCAGAAGGGTCTTTTACAGTAGGTTAGGATATTACCTTACTCAAGAAGGGTTTTGAGCATCTAATTTGAATTATTTATTTATTTATTTACTCACTATTTTATTTATTTAGAGTTGTATTACTTTTCTACATTATTTATAAGAATATTTATTTATGTTTTTAGAATTACGAAAAAAAAATCAATATTTGATTGTGTGCTGTTTTGATATTTTTCTGAATTTTAGTGTTTTACTATCTGTGGAGTATGGGAAGAAACACTGAAATTGTGAAACATCCAGAAAGTTTTAGTAAATACGTTAATACGCAGATTTGTTTAAATGAACGAGTAACACTCTCCACCGCAGCTTTAGCTATACTGAAATCCACAGAATACAGATCAGATAACTGAAATCTACTTTGTGACTTTATCTCGTATGTTCCTCCCCCAGCAAGTGCCTTGAGGCAATCGTTAACTTTCATTCGGACTTCGTATTCAGACGCACAACTGTAAAATGCGCATACTGCTAGTGGGCTGGTTCGATCTGTATATTGCAACACCGCCCCTTCAATTGCTGGCATAACACAATTAGCTGGTAGTTGTATTCATTGACCGGTAGCCCAGTTAACAGGTCGTGAATAGGGCTTAAACTAATCTGAGTTCTCATTAAAATCCTAGGCTGGGCGCCAGGACTTTTGCAAGTACCAAATAAGTAAAAGCTTAATAGGTAAATAGAACGTTAATCCTTGAATTTAGTTTAGGAAGGAAGTAGAATAAAAGATATTAAATAAAATGTATGATAAACTGGTAAGAATATGTACAAAAATTTACATAGGCTAAGATGGCCTCTTTTAGTTAAAAAAATGTAGTTGGAGTTGAAGACCAAAAAAATAAACCAAAAAATGATCTGACGTTAATTAAAAATGAAAGGTGACTGCTCTCGTACAAAAATTCTTTTGACCAAATATCAGGTGTCAGTTTGAATTACCACTGTCAGTACAGCAGTTACCCTTGAGACGAAATGTCAGTTGTATAAAATATTGTTTTCCTGCTCCACCCAGTATATAATGATTAGTTCGATCCACTAGATATCCTCTTCTCTTGGTCCAGGTATTTACATAAAAAGGGGAGAGTTTTATGAGATCAGTACTATAGGCAAAACAATGTAAAAAGCTGTGACGTTTGAATTGTCCAGCTACGTAGACAAAATATTGAAGTTAACAAAAATGTACAGAGTAAATTGCAAACTAACGAAACTAGGATTTGTATCCCACAATATCTTAGGAAGTTGAAGACTTCAACTAGCTTAAGTACCAATAAAAGTTACGTTAACTAGAAAAAATACTAGTCCAACAAATAAACTAGGTATAGCTATGATAATAAACAAAGTGAAATAGATATTCACTATATTTTAAGAAATTTTTTACTAAAAGAAGGTAATATTCAAGAAAATAGAATTTAGAATGTTTGTATACAGACAGAAATATAAAGATAACGGAAATAAATATTTAAATATAAAACAATATGATAATTGTCAAATTAAAGGTAACGTTACATTAAATTATTTATTAGTTCCTCAAAGAGACGTAACAATAAGTTAGATAAAGATATATACTTAGCTTGACTATATGTGTACTGCAGATAACTAAAATTTAATCAATTGCTAGATAACTAGGCAGGTATCTTTGCCAGAGAACTAGTCAAGGCTCTGCTAGAGCAGCGTTTCTAAAAGCACTCAATATTTTAAATTTAGAATAATCTTACGCTACAGAGGTCTGGTTGGTAAATATATGTACTGGTATAAAATGATCCACCATAAAACAAATGCACCGCGTTAGGTAATTCTCACAAATGTTATAAACAAATAGGTTTCCTCCAAACGGGGTACCAACCTCCGAATATCACCCGTCACCACTCTTCACAGAGCTACCAACGTAACCAAGTGACCTAAACATCAACAGACAAAGACAGAAAACAACTAACTACGATACAAAATAGCGACATCCATTGCCAATCCGGGTAAATCAATAGATTTACAATAACCGAAAGTTATTTAAATGAGCACACGAAATTATTACAATATCAGAGTGATATTATAGATAAATTTCCAACAAGGCACAATAAATCGATACTAATCGACATTAATGATGGCTGTTCCAAAGAACAACCAATGTGAACTGATCACCGAAAAGCAAATTTGCCCAAGGCGTAAATTAAGATAAATACGGTACAATATTATTATGAAAATTACCTCAAAGGTACGTTAAATCAATATAGCAACTTTTTAAATAATGATGATCATAAAATTACACGATAATACCAGAAAACATATAAATTTTACCAGACCGCTGAACTACAGGTGTTGTCTTCAGAACGCTACACTAGTATGAAGGAAGTAGTACCGTAGTGTTCTGCTACCTAAACTCGATTATAGTTTGGAAAGGCACAAACATTTGAGAGTACAGAATGAGCAATAAAGACAAATAGATATTTAGGCATTTTTTATAAGTGCAAAAACCTACCAAACCAATTGTTCCAGTAGAAATCAATGAAGTCATCTGGAGTAGACCGGCAGAAACAATTCTTCACGGAAAACGACAAACTGAAATGAAGTGGCTTGCAATTTCGTTACAATATTTGACAGTTTTCGAGATATTACCAATCGCGCATATAATAGAGTAGGTACCTCGAGAGCAAGTTTATTAAAATAGGCTTCCTTTTACTGTTTCCTTTCATTGTGATATTTGATACAGTTCATATAAATTGCCCTGAAAATTATGGTAATAACATTTTTAAGTTTACTTATATGAAACACTGTATTATGTTTCATTGACAATATCTCAAAAAACTGTGAAACGTAAGTGTCAAATATTACATATTGCAGAGATCGGAACTACACCTTCTTTCCAAATGTGCAAACATGCAGGGTGTTGTCACATATTTTTTAAAGTTGGTGTGAACGGAAGTTGGACGAATGATCAAAATATGCTTCTAATGCCACAATAACGAATCGTATTGATTTCCATAATAATATATAGGTTGACAATATTTTAAAAAAAGTATTTTTATTTTCTATACGTCTCTTCTCTACATAATCGGATTCCTCACAAGAAAATCTCACAACAGTAATTTGACTGACCAATTAGAACCATTTCTTTTGTTGAAAATTTTAATTATTCATTATTTAACACTGACGTAGTTTTCCACGAAACACCAAAACACTATTTATTGTACTCGACGCGCGTTTCCATTTATTGTACTCGACGCGCGTTTCGCCAACCAAGTCGGCATCATCTGGAAATGATTAAAACTAAACTTATACTATTCGGTTCGGTGAACCGTGATCCACTAACCAATAAAGCGGACTATTTGGGATAGGCCCTCTGTCACTATTCATACTATTTTTTACACTTTATGATTTCCAAGCTTTCAAATGCTTCCAGCTGTCTAGTGCTTGTTACATTCCTAATTAATCTTAAATTGCTAATATCTATTTTATGGTTGTTCTCAAACGCATGCTGGGCTACACTAGACTTATCTGTTCTACCATATTTGAGATGGGCCATATGCTGAATCTAGTTTGAATTGATCATCTAGTCTATCCAACATATTTTTGATTACAGTCCTTATAGCTAATTTCGTAAATCCCCGACTTTTCGTGTGTTTCAATTTTGTCTTTTGGATTACCTAAAAGTTGTTGTAGTTTGTTTCCCGATGAAATGAACCACTGTCATACTTACATCTTTAAAAATCTTACCAATACCACGGGTGAGTCGAAGATCGAATGGAATCGTTACAAATTTCGGATTTTGTCTTTCATTTTGAAAGGTCGAGGAATTTCGAAGCGACTCTTTAAACTTTGGTTTCCTAATTATTTTATCAATTAAACTTACAGAATATTCATTACTCGCAGCTATATCCTTAATCAATGCCTTTTTCTTTTTTCAAACCTCTCCTTATTGAGGAGGAAGCTCTTAATAGACGATGGACTAGAAAAATTAAAAACTCGCCATTTTGTAGTCTTAGCACAATGGTGAGAGTCTACGTCAGTGTTTTATCTTCACATCAAAGGTTCCAACCCACTCCAGGACTACGATGGCTTCACGGTCAACGGAACTGAATCTGTATCATAAGGTTAGTAGCTAAAATTAGGATTAATAAGGTCAGATATTTGGTTTCTAAAAACTTGCAAAACATCGTTCGGTATTTCCAAATTTTGTTCAAGTTAAATTCCAAATTCTTCACACATTTTAAATAAAGTTACAATGTTTGCAAAGCAGAAATGGCTGGATTTAGAAATTGAGTTAGTGAACTGTGACACTAGTTTAGGGTATAAATAGGGTAGATTGTTAGTATACGTTTAGTTTTAATCATCCCCTAGATGATGCCAACTTGCTGGCGAAACGCGTCAAGCGTGCAGTAAATAGTGTTTTGGTGTTTAGTGGAAAACTACGTCAGTGTTATCTTCACATCAAAGGTTCCAACCCATTCTAGGACCATATCTTTTTTGCTTGAAGAGTGGTTGACCTTTACACTTTTAATAGATAAATCCGCTAGATGTGCTCTTATTTCATAATAACTATTAGATCTAAAAACTGGAAACGTAATTAAAAAAACATTTTTTTTTCATCGATATTTTATTATTTTAATTTTTCACATGTACCCCAATTTCTTCCCATGAAAATAGCTATTATGATTTGTCTAATAAAATTCAAATAGCCATTTATTTTGTGTAACACTGCATCTGTTTATATAGTAAAGAACATATGTAATTTGTACTTTTAATTGTTTTTAAAATAAAGTATAATTTTGTAAAATAAATATCAGAGTATTTTTAAAAGAAACTCAATTATAACTTATTACGATGTTAAATTGACCCCCTTATGCAGGAGCGTGAACCGTCCCACAAAGTTCCAAAAATGAGTTGTGGTTTAGTATAAGTCTTGTAAACAGTGTTTTACCTTTCTAGCTATCTTACATAGGTCATTCATGTTATTGGTACCGCCATCTATAGAATATCATGAAAACATCAATATTTGTATGTGTAACATAGCAATTTGCAGAAAAGAACCAACGAATAGTTCCTTTGTGCATCGTGTGATAACGCATTTGTGCGGCTTGGTTCAGTTGTCAAACCATGATAACCTAACCTAAAAAACTTGTTAATCTCTGGTTATTACTTTTATTAGTGTACTTATTACACCTTGAGTGTCTTTAATAGCAAAATACTGTATTGTTAAAACTTAAAATGAGTGAGAGAAGTAAGAGGATTGTGCAATTATGTTTGAATGTAGCCAAGGTAAAAATAGAAATAATCATTTATTTTAATATTGCAATAGTATATGTTTCATTTGAATTTTTAGAGTTGGGACAATCGAAACAACTCAGAAAAATAATGTATTTTTTAACCAATTGAAATCGAAATAGATCCAGATGTCTCTATAGAAAATTTTTGAAACCGTACTAGTAGTATATTATACTCAAGAGAGCGTGTTCCCTCACAACAGACGATGAACAAATCAGTACTAATCTGTCTTGGAATAAGAATACCAATATTTTAATGGAATCTAATAAAAATAATGATACTAATATTATGCCTTCTTGTTCGAATGATAAATATTTAGAGATTGAAAATGACATTGATAAGAGCAGGTCACCTCTGACTAACAAATTGGTGTCAAAATAGAACAGAGTCTACTTCTTCTTTGGAACATTCTAGAATGGTGAGTGGAAAGGAAATTAATATAGATGATGACAACATATTGGACTTCATTGCCCCAAATTCTTCCTCAAGTAATGATGATGTTGAAAATGATCTTGACCATATTATAGAACAAGAAATAACTTCTACTGGTAGACCAAAGAAAGGAAGAAACGGAAATACGGTGGGCATCGAAAGATCTGACAGGAAAACTAAAATATCCAACAAGGAATATAATTAAACTAAAAGATTTTATTGATGTAGATTACTGCCGCATTTAAAATTGCAATGAAAAAATATCAGTACATGATTGAAAAGAAGAATTGGAAAAGTTTTGGGAATTAGGAACTTACTTGGCTCAAACTGTATATCTGAGAACTTGTGTGAAGGAAGATAAGAAAAAGAAGTAATGCAGGAGAAATAGTAAGAGAATCTTTCACAAGAAGATATTATTTAAAAAGGGAACATTGTTTGTAAAATGATGTCTTTAAACACTTATCACATATCGTCAAAAAGAATTAACATCCCTAATAAAATTAAGATCATCTTCACTTATGGACAAACGCGGACAACAACAGGGCGGGTACAACAAAGTGAGCCTTAAAAAAATTAATGAGGTCATTAATCACATAACAAAATTCCACGTTATAAATCCCATTATAATAGAGGTGATCAAGAATTTTTTGCACCAGATATGACTTAGAAAAAATGTATGAACTATATAAACTTGGACACGAGTGTCCTGTTAGTATCTCGTATTACAGAAAGGTATTTTATAGTAAATTCAATATAAAAACAAAAATCTTTAAAAAAAGATACGTGCAATGTTTGCGATTCTTTTGCAATAGCAATAACAAATTCCAAAATTGAAGAGAGACAGGATAAAAACTAAAGAACACGATACACATATTCCAGAAATGAAAATGCACAACTTAAATTAAAAACTTGATCTGCAACTGTCTAAAGACAATGAAGATATGGAATGTCTGACGTTTGATTTAGAAAAGACACTACCACTACCCAGAATTCCGACAAACCTCTGTGTTCTATAAGCGACAGTTATGGGTTTATAATCTTGGAGTACATTACAGGAAAAGAGTAAAGGATATTTCAATGTGTGGGTTGAGGAAGCTGACGAGGGGCACAAGAAGTGGGCCCTAAAGAAATGCTCCACTTAATAGATGATGATGCTAACCTTTTTTATTTATCACTAGTATCTAACGAACATGTAACGGATGATATTGATGGTTTTGGTGTGCCACCTGATTTTGATCTCTCATTTGAGAACGAATAAAAATTATTCTCCTTTATTTTTAAACATATATAGTATGTTAATATTGTTTCTTAAAGAATAAATATTGTTTTTTCTAGCAAAACTAATGCATTTTACTTTAGAAAACAAAAAGAACTAACCCACATATTGTCAAAATATTTGAAAAAGCTTAATAGAAATCAACCCACATTATTAGCATAAATAACATGAAAATGTAGATTATTTTCATGACAATAAATGTAATACGTTAAATGGGTATATCTATTCTAAACATTAAGGTACTAATACATAGATATTATCCATCATGTTATTAGCAACACAATCAGAAAGTTAAGCAACAATATCTCAGTTCCACACTTTTGGGTTGGTTCCTTTCTGCATAAGGGGGTCAAATTGTAGTATAAGATCAAATATACTGAATGGGTCCCGAAGGTCTTACAGATCCTTCTTGACGTGTGAAAAACAAAAAAAGGCAAAGGCAAATGATATTTAATAATCAATTTATGGAG
>JANEYF010003273.1:55000-115903 GCA_029963845.1 Rhamnusium bicolor | reverse complement strand
CAGACAGCACACAACATTCCACGAATATTCTGTAAATCTTCAAACTAGAATATATATATCTAGTATATTCGTATAATAAAGAATATATATATCTGAAAGAATATTAACGGAATATTCTTTTAAAATGTTCACTGAGTAATCACAAATGATATTCTAATAATATTCTTAAATGAATATCTTTGATTCTGTATACAAAGAATATTCATAGAATAATTTAAATGGATAAGCTAACATTTTTTTTACAATTTTACAATTTATTAAAAGATAATCACTAATTAAGATCAATGCATTGAAATTAACTAATCTCTGGTATTAACTTAATGTGTTCATTTGAACAATACATAAATTAATACATCAGTGCACTTGAAAAACATATGTTAAATAATACAATTGAAAGCACTTAAAGAAAGAGGTTTTAATAAATACCTGAAATTTAGTGATTATAAAATTATACCCAATATTAAAAAATTTAAGACAAATCCCACAAGCAGATTATTTAAATCTCGCATTATTTAAAATTACCGCCTTAAAATAATAACAAAAGACAGCAGACACTTGCCATACTGTCATTCGTCAATCAACATTATTTTTCTTCGCTTTTTGATAATGCTCAAGCCAAGCTTTGCGTGAATCTAATATTTAAGTGGTTTATTTCGTATTGGAAACAGTTGTTTCTGTACAGACGAACGATGTTTTAAACTGTGCGTAAGTGCATGCATATCATTTTCGTAGAAAGAAAGTAAAACCTATAACCTCAAATCTTGCATATGACCTCCTATAAAAGAATTAGTTGTCTTCCTTTTACCAACAATCTTATTAGCTAACCTAAGTTGTTTGACAGTTACACTGCGTAAATAAAACGTAACATTTTTTTTAATAGTTTTTGCTTCAATTTCTTTTGACATAGAATAGTCTCCTGTAACTCATTAAAAAAGTTAATCAAGATCGGTGGTACAGTGCAAGTCTTAACCGTCTTTTACGCACTCGCTCATGTTTCAACATAACAAAAATCAACACGCTTAAATAAATATTTATTAATTTTTCTCTCAAGTTAACGTGTGTTTTAAGGGCCAATCTTATTCAGAATTGTTTATTGTACGGAGGAATTTTATTTAACGAGCATAATATGCAGTAAGGTCTACTTGTTTCATATAAAAATTAATTTCCTTTGTATATTGTTCATAAATAAGTTTTTCAAAGAGAAACTTCATCATATACAACTTGACAATATAAGATTGATACCTGAATTCGTACAAAACCATAAGACATATATTGAATATATACCATAAAACAAAGTGTGTGACGGTTCTTCGATAAAAGAACTGGAGTTCTACTCAAGGTCTACTTTTAGTACGATTGTACTGATGATAACCATTTCCATTTAATAGATTTATTGTTTGTTTTCATATTCTACATTGCATGTGCGTGGAGGTGGTATTATTTGCGGGGTAGTGGGTAGGGTTATCAGGACTGATAATAACCAGTGATGTACCTACATGTTTTTAAGGTGAGTTTCTTGGAGATTGTAATGTGGTCTCGGATTCTTGGTTTGTAATCCTCATTGCATGTTACTCAAACTTAGCTTCATACATGATCTCACCAGCTACCAGATTGAACAGTTGCCTGAAAATGTCAGTTGCAATTTTGTCGAAATGTCTTATCAATGATTCAAAGTAGAGGAGCAGCATGCAGTATGGATGATACCAAATTATACGTTTTATTGTGTCGTATTTGGTAATGTCAAGTGAAATTTTTGTATGCTATTTCTAAAATCTTTTTCTGAAAAGTTTCTAAATTAATTTCTTTTTAATGTTTAACATTGTTGTTTTCTGTTTGATTAATTTTTAAAAGTACTAAATTTTGTTATCTCAGTAATATTTACAATAATTGACCTCTTATTTTCAGAAATTATAAATTGTTTTTAATTTCAGAGGTGTCCCTAGATATTTGAACGTTGTTTTACTGTTAGGATAGGGGACATCGACTAAACTAATTGTGATTAAAATTTGCTAGGCACATATTTTTTTAATCTTTAGTCAAGTTTTTCAGAATATTAACAAAGCAAATGTCTAAAAGCTTATGTATAAACATTAATATTATAAATAACATGTTTTTTTTTTATTTAAATAAATGTATTTAAATTTATACCATACATTTGCAAGGTATGAGATTTTTTAATAGTTTATTTATAATGACTATTTAAAAATGTAGGATACATGTTTAATAAATATAGAATCAAATTTGTTTGAGTTTATTTTTTGTTTATTTTCGCGTGTAAACAATTCTACTAAAATAGTGTATTATTGCCTCCTGCAAAACAAATCAAAAATTTACATTTTCAGAAAGTCGATTAATTGATTATATAAACCAACAGTTATCTATGGTACAAAGTCTTGAAAAGACTCGGAATGCGAAAAATAAGTATACTTTTAGCATAGGGGTGACAATAGATAGATTTACAGCATCCCATATACAATTTTCTATTTTGTACGTTTTGGAAATGACAAATATTTGTTTTCTAAAAAAAATTTTTACACACAATACTATAATCACTTAGGAAACACTGTTGATATTATAGCTGACTTTGTGATTTAAATTTTTATGAACTTTAATATGATGGTTTAGCGTTTTAGCAGGTGCTCTATGATGTGAGTATTGATTTTCTAGATTCTTGTTCTTGTTGAGGCCTGAAAAATGAAACTATAGTCACCGTCACCTTCAGGTTCTTGATAACTGCTTACTGTTATACTCCTGTATATTCAAAATGAACAATTTGGTTTGGACTCCCAGTAAGAGCAAGATATCGATAAGATGTGAATGAGGAAGGTTGAAACAATTACAGTCCTCTTAACACCCTTACGGCGCCTATATATAAACTTTTTTTTCAAAATGCATATACCTAAAACCTGTTCCACTTCCCAAAAATTGACCCTCCAAATTATCGCCAAATCAGTTGATATTAACATATCACACAAGAAACCATAAAATTTCCCATTAACCCTAACATGGCGAAAAAAGATAACATGTAAATCTGCATTTGAAACACAAAATATATAATGAAGGTAAAAAAACATACAAAAATCCCTCATTCAAAATGTGGCAAAGTACGAATCAATAATAACTTTTCGAATTTCCACTCTTATAAGGCCCAAAAAACAGTATAGGCCCTATAAAGAAAAGTATAGGAGAAGTTAATTTTGTGTTCCTTACATGAAGATTCTGAAATGAGGACTTGTATGTTTCTTATCTTTTATTATACGATTTCCTTGTTTAATCCGTAGATTTAAAAAAGTTGTCTTTTTTATATTAATGGAAAATACTTCATGGCCTTTTTACGACCTCTTAATATTAACAAATTTCACACTTGGAAATCACTTGTTTGGAAAATGGAACAATTGGAGGAAGTAAGCAGGCAGTAAAAAAAAAATGTGAAACGCCTAATTTATATATTCTGTACAGCCCTTTGAATATTTTACAAGGAGCCAAATCTTTGGCCCTAGAATATTCTACAGATATATTGAATTATTTGTAGAATATTCTCTAGCAATATTCTCATAATTTTATAGGTCTGTATATTGTCCTCTGAATATTCCTATAACCCTAACTGAATATTAGGTGAATATTCAGTGCATATTAATTTATTTCTGTGAATATTATGTGCGGAAGTATAATTGTTCATGCAATATTCTATATAGTCATTTTGAATATTCAACTTTTGTCGCTGAAAAACAATCTTAGAATATTTTATGAATATACTTAATTATCTATGGAATATTCATGAGAATATTCTATAAATTTTTTGTCCCATTCGCATTTTGTAGGAATATTCCTAAATATCTTGAATATTTAAATACTTTTCTATGGATATTCGAATATCTTGAACATATATTCTTAGAATATGCAGCGATTATTCTTGTGCCGTCTGGGTACTTATGGGATAAGTTGTAGTATTTTTTTATACGTGAAACTATGTGATAATTTGTTTAACGAAGAAACTGCATGTATTTACATAATAAATAAAATATTCTATTCAACTTCCTTTATATGTAGATAACATAATATATTTTAATATTCCTAAAATTGATCCGTAGCATCTGTATTGTTAATATATTATGTTAAAATGTATATTTTATACAAACTCGCCTGTGACTAGTTGCAAAGTTACATTTATCAATTAGGGCCGAATGCATCGTTTGTACGTTAAGCGAGTTTTAACTAAGCCGGCTTAAAACTTTAAGTTTTGTTACAATGCACCGTAACGAAGATACTTGGCTTAGTTAAGTTTAGAATTGATCTGGCAACGACGCAATTTGATGTCGAAATCAAATGTCAAGCATTTGTCGGTAACAGAAACAGTGGTTGTCTCTGTCGGCATTTATTATAAAGATACATATTGGCGGTTCTTATGGCGAAATTGTTAATCACCGATTTACCGCAACCAATAGATGGCAGCACAGCGTAATCTTAATTCTTTACCGCAACCAACAGAGGGCATACTGGTCTACAGTCAATTTAAGTGTGTAGGAATGGTACGACTGGCCATTTATATTGCGCCTAATTTAACTTTTAACTGTATCCGCCATTGAAACTGGTTGTTAGAGGGTTAGTGTGTTTTTAGCTGTTTGTTTATTTTGCCGAGATATTTCTTTAAGACTGGTGTATTGTGGTTGTATTATTTACTTTCTCTAGTTAGTTGTTATTCGTTTCATTGGTGTATTGTGTTTTTAATTTTCTGTTACAATGCCAAACGCCTGTTTATATTTCATGTCCAGGAAGAACAAGAGAAAAAGAAAATACTGAATTCATATTACATCGGTTTCCGGCAGATCCAGAGATGGCAAAAAAATGGATTATAAATTGTATGATTTATTATCATTTTGAGTTTAATAGCCTAATTTATTTCTACATAAGTAATTTATTTCAATCATGTATGGTTATTGTTAAAATAAAATATTTTATATGTGAATTTGTTTTATTTTATTTCGCTATTTAATATTTTGTAATTTAAAATAGGGTTTAGTTTACATGGACGTCCGCTGGGTTTAAATTTAATGTGTAATGACATTTGAGTATAGTTGCCAAACTTTAGAGACGAGACAAGACGTAAACATAATATGGGTGGTGGAATACTGTATTTTTAAAAAACTAATAAATTGTTTCAAATTTGACTCTCACCCAGGAATCCTGGGTTCGATTCCCAGCTGAGGCACTGGGATTTTTTCAAAAGATGAAATTAATCCTAGTATACTTGGATATTGAGTGTGTGTCCCTCGTCTCTAAAATGTGCAGCCCTGTCCAACACACGGCACTTCGGAGTTTTCAGGCCGACTTAGTTGTGGTGTTTATTATTATTATTATCATCATGGATCTTTCGAATGTATAATAGGTCATATACACAATTCATATGAAGACAGTACCCTACTTCAATTCAAGTATTAAAAAAGCGAGATATTCTGTGAAATTAAATAAAATTACATTTATATAAGCATCTTATTGTTTATATGCCTTAAAAATTTAAATACAAATAAATTTTTAACATATTATAAATATAACTTGTAATAATTACAAATAACTAACCTAGAACGTTGAGTGAGAAGTGGCTGGTTGGCTTTTCAGTCAACGCCTAGAATACAATACACTATTTTGAATGTAAAAATAATTCCCGCCTTTTAACACGCGAGAATTTAGGAATGAAATAATCAAGTTGAATATTTATGTATTTATTTATGCAACTAGATGACTAACAAATACCAAGGTCAAAGTATCTTTCTCAAATGCAGACTATGGAGCCATCTATGGGGCAAACATTAACTAAAAACTCGATTAACAATTTCGCCAATAGAACCGCCAATATGTATCTTTATAATAAATGCTGTCGGTAAAAGTAATTAGTAATTATTTATTCAGCCTTATGCTGTATCACTTACGTTAAATATAACGTACTGTTATCTGCGCTGTTAAAACTGGTATGTTGTATCACATTTAACGTTACAACTCATAACGTATTACGTTATCACCCTACGTTATTTGTGAACTTAACGTACCCGATTTAACATCCAGATTTTACATGCAGTTATAAGTTAACGTACGCAATTTTAGGTGTGTAGCGCGAATAAAATTTGTTCCTTTAAAATTTTAATAAAATTGTTTCGTTCCAAACAATGGAATTTCAGAATCTTATGCGTTTGGCGTTATTGGAGCAACTGGAAAATGCAAATGAAAGGTGATTCTTTTTCGTCGATAAATAAAAAAAAATGAGGTTATCAAATTTATTTTTTTAAATAGAAACCAGGAGAGGATACAGAGAAGAATCTTACGCGACAGCAGTGATGCTTTCTAGTTGCCAGAAAATACATTTCAGAAAAATTTTCGGTTATCTAGAAATTCTGTACATGTAATCGATGTTTTGAGGCCACATTTACAAGACGGCCAAAAAAATAAATGCTTTGTCACTTGAAATGAAAGTGAATCAACAAATAACAATTACCTACTTTCAATGTTGATTAATTATGAATATTTTTAGATTTTAAGTACAGTTGCTTTTATTGCAACTGGCAGCTATCAAAGATGTGTTGGTCAAAATTTTCATCACACTGTCGAACAATCCCGCATGAGCAGGATCATTTCAGAAGTAACTTATCTATCTACCTTTGATAAATTCACCTTCCGCCACTGTTCAGTACTTTTAGGAGGTCCATTACCGGTGGCATTTTGTCTTCAAGAGAACTCTTGCCATAAGTAATTTATTTTATTTATGTCTGTAGGTTTCGTTTTTTCCCCTAATCAAAACTCGGTTTTGTTCCTAAAAAATCTATTAAATCCTCGTATTGTTTTCTAGTAGTTTTTTTTAAGCGTTGAGCCATTTTGAGCCGACACAAACTACCTACAACAAAATTTAATATCAAAACCAAATCAGAGACAAATGAAATTATTTTCATTCTCCGTTTCATGCGCATGCGGCACGTCATTCAATTCATATTCTCTCTAACTCATATTAATTTCGTATAGCACTATCTCCCTTCAATTAAAGTATACTTTCTTCCCTTTTAACAGCTCAAACATAACATACGCGATAACGTATACGTTAAAAGAATGATACAGCATGCCAGGTTTTTAGACGTTACGTTATCAGACCTGTTAAGTCCATACGTTATTTTCAAATAACGTACATGTGTTAAATATAACGTACGTGATACAGCATAGGGCTGATTACCACGTGTTTATTACCGTATACGTTATATTCACAGAGAACCTCGTTATATTCAATTCACGATAACTCTATTAATAATTAATATACAATTTATATTCAAAGATAAAAACAAACTCCGTTTTAATCACGTTTTAATAGCGTTTGTTTGCTGAATTATTTTATTACCAATAAGTAAGTATAACCTGGAACTTAATTAATTGCCTTATTTGAATGATTGATAGTGTCACAATGCCTTTAAACAATTGTTTCTTTTAGAATGGAACAGGGCACGTAGATCTGTCAATTTTACTGCAAATGAAAAGCACCATTTGTTTAATTTAATTTCCAATAAGTATGGTCATATTCTAGAAGATAAAAAAAATGGACAGATCCTCAGTGGCACAGAAAATCATGACTTGGAAGCAGATAGAAAGGGAATTTAATGCAGAATCACCCAACTCTGTATTTAGAACTGCAGAATGTCTTAAGAAATTCTATGAAAATAAAAAAAAGATGTTAGGAAGCAGGTTGCCGAAGAAAAAAAAACAGAGAATGCTTACTGGAGGGGGGCCTATGCCTGTATTAAAAAAGGATAGTTCAGACGACTTGCTAATATCGATTATGAACGAAAAAACCCTTCATGGGGCGCATAATGAATACGACAGTGATAGGTCCGATCAAGAACGGAAATGTAGAAATCGAATATATTCTGGACAACGAACAGGAAGAAAATTATGCTGAATGTAGTCTGATGGATGATGATAGTTCAATCAATACAGTTTCCAATCCAGGCCCAAGTTCTCACGGTGGTGACAAGGTAATAATTTTTTTTTTAACAATGGTGATCACAAATAATTATGTTTTAGGAAAACATGCCTTCTACTAGTACATACCATAGTGATAAAGATGTGACGTGGAAACATTACAATCCTGCGGATCTTAAGTCACATATTAACCCAGCCTTAAGAGTGCAATACAGTAGTACCCCATCAACCAAAAATAAACAAAGTGATGTAAGTGGGATAGAAAATGACAGTAGCATAATGATTTACGGATGCAAATTAAAATAAGCTAGTTGTTAATAATCGTATTATTACTTTTTTTTAGACAGAATTTACCTCCGCTTCTAGTTCTATTTCCAAGAGGGTCCTCGATTCAAGCCGTAGAAGACCTACTAAAACCATCAGGACATTAACCTCCTCAATAAATAAATATAATCTGTTGTTAGATAAAAGACTAGTTCTTGTTGAGAAGCAGATAAAACAGATGGATGAGGAACGAGAATTTCGTAGACAAAAACACAAATTAGAGATGGATTTGTTAAAAGCAGAAATTGCATTAAAGAGCCAAAGTCTACCATCAGATTTTTTAAATAATTAATTATATAATAATTGAATTGTATTATAAAAACAGGTGATGTCAATGTTTTTACCATATAGTAAATGACAGTAATCCATTATATTACATTTTTTAGGACATTTCATTTTTTTTGCATGTGTATGTTAAGGCTACAATAAGTTAATTTTTTTTTTGAAGTTGTGAAATACAATTCCTCATATTCAAATTATAATTAGGGCATAGGTATCTATTATGGTGATATTGGCATCATATAACTATTTAGAAAATAATAGAGAATATTTTAAAAAATTGTATTTAATAAATACCGAGATAAATACATTACAGATTTGCAAAATAATTATCAATAAGTTCTTGTCTATAATTGTAATTAACAACGCCAACATCGTTGTGTAAATTTAGTATTTGGCCTTGTTGTATTATATAATTAAGTTCCTGGAAATTTATATTTTCTGACGCTGGAGGTATATCCTCGTTCATATTGTTAAGAAACAATACCAGTGTTTCCAATGGTAGTTACATTTAGGGTACATTAGTTTTAGAAAGTATAAGAAGAAGAGTTAAGTTTTGACAGAGAAAATTTGTAATGGCGTTCAGAAAATATAAGTTGTTTTAGTGAAATAATAAAGGAACAAAGAGAATTAAGAGTGTTATTAGTATTGAAAGTACCTACATAAAATATAAAATTCAACACATATCAATAGCAATATTATGCAGCACTGCTGTTGCCACTATGATTGTCATAGCCGTTTCTACTTTACATTTAATTCCATATGCTAAAATTGGAA
Source organism: Rhamnusium bicolor (assembly GCA_029963845.1). Lineage (NCBI taxonomy): Eukaryota > Metazoa > Arthropoda > Insecta > Coleoptera > Cerambycidae > Rhamnusium > Rhamnusium bicolor. Next base: position 106,570 of record JANEYF010003273.1, on the reverse strand, counting down.
ACCTTCTCTTCCATATCCCAATTAATCTGTCCACGACATTTCTACTTCGAATATGTGATTTACTATAAAGTTGCTCCGCTCTTCCGTTAGGATCAGCAAGTGGGGTTAAGAAGTACTATTTTAAAGGGTATCCACTGTCACCTGTGAAAAAAGACATATTAATTAATTAGAAATAAAAATACCGAAGGTTTCCATGTAATAACAAATATACAACAAGAAAGAAACACATTAATCAATACTTACCAAGGATAACGCAATTTGGAAATTCTCCCCCTTTTATACGTGCTCTAATGCGACTGTTTAAAAATACAGTAGCGTCATGGGCTCATCCTGGCCACCTTGCCACTATGTTCATTATCCTTAACTGAGAGTCACAAAGTACTTGTGTGTTTATGGGGAAAAATGATTTTCGATTCCGGTAAACTTCTCCATCTTCACCTAGAAAAAAAAGTGGTTTATTTTCATTTATATTATATGCGTTTACTAAACTTGCTAGTAAAATATGTACTTATATATGAAGTATTACCTGGAGACTGAATCTTAATATGTGTCCCATCGATACATCCGAGTATTCGAGGAAATCTAGCTATATTAAAAAAAATTTTGAACCCTAACAATTCCATTTGCTTCTGGCATTTCTATGTATCTTTGGCTCAAAGTACCAAATGCATCTGAAACTCTTTTAATTATTCTTGAGACAGTTAGTTGTCTGATTCATTCCTATAAAATCCCCTATACTAGTTTGGTGACCTGCACATGCATAAAATATTAAAGTTGTTAAGAGCTGGTTTATGGGTGATACACTGTTATTCCTTAAACAGAACAAATTAATATTCACTAAACTTTTAATAATTGTTACTTACAAATCGTTGTCAAATTCTAGCCTGTCTTCTAGCTGCTCCAAACATTTAAAACGGTCTGTTTTGTTAAACGGAATCGCCGAAAAAATGACATATCGTCCATATTATGAAAATAATCCGATCTGTCGTACAGTCTTCTCGGAAATCCATAGTCAATGATATCTAATATATCTTCATCATCCTCAAGAAATAATTCGTCTTCCAGTTCTAAATCCATTTTATACGACTACCAAAGACTACAACCCTGGTGGAAATATTTTCTGCCAATAGTCTAATTTAGTCTTGCAGTGTTCTGAAAAACAATTTCAGAAGAATGAGTAAGTCTAAAAAATTCTGAAAAAGTATGAAAAGATCTATGTAAAACTTACTAAGCAGTTTAAAGACTGCATTTTTACAAGTTTTTAGACTCTTCTAGAATACTTTTTCAGAATTAATCAGATCTTTCATGAAAATTTAGCTAAAGTAAAAATAAGACTTTTTCAGAGTTAATCAGTAAAATTTAAAACATTTCAGATTTTCGAAAAATTATTTACTGTAGGTTTTATCATATTTATTACTTCTCGTAAGGAATATAAAAACTTGATAGGAGGAGGGTTATTAGTAAAAAAAATATTAATGTTTATATTCTATACATTTTTAAATTTTATTTACAGATTTTTTTTGATAATTATTATACGGTTAAAATATACGAACTGTTTTTATTAAATAATTACAAGACGATAATTATTATTATTATAATATATATAATACAAAGTATTTCAGATAAAGTTGGATCGTTTGGATCATGATGCACAAAGCATTCTTGATTTCTATCATTAGTAGCAGCATTCATTTCATTTCCAAAAATTCCAAATCTTGCACCGCCAAAGCCGTTGCTGGTACAACAAGTGGGCATGCATTATTATTAATGTTCACATAGCTCCGGATATATCTGTACTTTTTACAATATTTTCGATTGGACATACGTGCTTTTGTTTATATCGATATAATCCTAACAATCAACACTACACTATTATTTTATAAACGAACACAAAAGGCACCTCTTCTACATTAGCTGTTGTCATCATAGATAAAGTTGGCATCATACGTGGAACGTAGAAGTGAAATTGAAAGTGGGGTGGTGGCATGCGCAACAATGCATCATTTGATGTAGGATGGCCAATCAGAACCCCTGATTATGACTGACTAGACGCGATAGACTTATGGTTTTAGAATAAATTGTGTACTAATATTGTATGTTTTATTACGTGTATTTCTTAAATGTTTTTGAAATATTTTGTACTAGGTATGCATATTTATTATTAGTATTAATTAAATATTCTTGAAATAGTTTATATTATATTTATCTTAAAAGTATTTCGTTAATATTTCTTAAAATCACTTGTATTATATAACATTTTATTAAGTGTATTCCTTAAATGTTTTTGAAATAATTTGAATTATATATATTTTATTAAGTATTTCCTAAATGTTTTTGAAATATTTTGTATTATATATTTATTTGTAGTTTTTCTTTGTATTATATATATTATAATAATAATAATTATCGCCTTGTAATTATTTAATAAAAACAGTTCGTATATTTTAACCGTATATAATTAATTATCAAAAAAAATCTGTAAATAAAATTTAAAAATGTATAGAATATAAACGTTAATATTTTTTTTACTAATAACCCTTCTCCTATCAAGTTTTTATATTCCTTACGAGAAGTAATAAATATGATAAAACCTACAGTAAATAATTTTTCGAAAATCTGAAATGTTTTAAATTTTACTGATTAACTCTGAAAAAGTCATACTTTTACTTTAGCTAAATTTTCATGAAAGATCTGATTAATTCTGGTAAAAAGAATTCTAGAAGAGTCTAAAAACTTGTAAAAATGCAGTCTTTAAACTGCTTAGTAAGTTTTACATAGATATTTTTATACTTTTTCAGAATGTTTCAGAATTTTTTAGACTTACTCATCTGGAATTGTTTTTCAGAACACTGCAAGACTAAATTAGACTATTGGCAGAAAATATTTCCACCAGGGAACCACAAGAATATAACCTATATTCATGTGCTACAACTGACATTTAAAAAAGACCAATAAATGCGCATGCCCAAAACACTCGCTTAACCCGTAAGCCCAGAAAATCGGAGGCTTATGTCTTAAGCCAACTTAACACCATTTAAGCCTACTTTTTATAACGGTGCATTACAAAATCGCAAGTTACGCGAGTTTTACGGCAAAGCCAGCTTAAGTGTAAACGGTGCATACGGCCCTTAGTATATCTATCATGCGAGGGAGGTCCACGGAGACAGCCCTTCACGCCGTCGTGCATAAGGTAGAAAGGGCCCTCCTGCATAAGGAGGTCACCCTAGTAATATTTTTTGATATAGAGGGTGCCTTTGATAAAGCAAGGACTACTACTATCTGCGATGCCCTTCGGACTAGAGGTACTGCTCCAGTACTGGTCAGATGGGTGAAATCTGCGCTGGAAGAGAGACGAGTTAGTGCTGCTTTAGGAGACTGCCAATTGGACGTCGGGGTGAGGGGCGGCTGTCCACAAGGCAGCTGCCTATCACCCCATCTATGGTGTCTAATAATGGATGGACTCTTGGAGCGCCTAACTTCGGAAGGATTTTATGCGCAGGCATATGCGGACGACGGGCTGGTCCTAGTGACCGGCCGCTTCTTAAATGTCGTCTGCAACAGAACGCAGGTAGCTTGTAGAATAATAGAAAGATGGTGCGGCGAAACAGGTCTCTCAGTCAATCCATCTAAGACTGAGATGATCCTATTCACCAAGAGAAGAAAAATAGAGGATTTTAGGGCACCAACCATGTACGGTAAACCTCTTGTGCTTGTGCAGGAGGTTAGGTACCTGGGAGTGACCCTAGATAGCAAACTGTCATGGGGGCCGCATATCGACAACGTCATCAAAAAGTCGACTACGACCTTCTGGCAATTGCGCCGAGCGGTAGGTAGGAACTGGGGCCTCAACCCACGGATCCTACACTGGCTGTACACGGCGGTCATCAGGCCTAGGCTCCAATATGGATCCGTGGTCTGGTGGCCGAGCGTGGACAGAGCGATGACGTCCCGAAAGCTGGCAAAAGTCCAGAGACTAGCCTGCCTAGGGATCACTGGCGCAATGAGGACGACACCGACAGCTGCTCTGGAGGTTCTGCTAGGCCTGCCAACGCTTCCCTCGTGGATAAAGAGGAGGCTATGGCGGCCCATCTGCGAATGCGGGATTCCGGGAGCTGGCAGTGTTCAGGCAGAGCTGAAGGTCACGCAGCAATTGCTGGACTGACGGAGAGGGAAATCCCTCTCTCTGTCCTGAAGGTGAGAGAAGCGAAAGATCAGATAAGGTTGGAAAGGAATTACACTCTCACTCTTCCTAGTAGGGAGGAGTGGAGTGAAGGAAGAATTGACTTCCGCCCGGACTCTCTGGTGTGTTATACAGACGGATCTCGGCTGGCCACTAGATCGTCTTCCGGGGCGGGAATATATCTGGAAGGCAAAGAAGTACAGGAGAGCTTTGCTCTAGGCTCGTACACCACGGTCTTCCAGGCAGAGGTTTACGCCATCCTATCGGTGGCAGGTAGGGCTGAGGTTAGGAATGGGGCGGAACAGATAATATACATCTGCTCCGACAGCCAGGCTGCTCTAAAGGCGGTGTGCTCCCCAGGACGAGATCAGCTCTCGTCCAGGAGTGTGGGGATGCCCTAGAAGAGCTGGCCAGGCATAAACAAGTGAGACTGGTATGGGTCCCGGGACATATGGGAGTTCCAGGCAACGAGAAGGCCGATGAATTGGCTAGACTCGGAGCCGAGGAACCCTGTCACGGGCCTGAGCCTATGTTAGGTATTTCAAGAAGGCAGGTCACAACGGCCCTCAATGAGTGGGCCCACGAGACACTGAGGACGCACTGGAGGACCAACAGGGCCTGCAGGCAAACCCGAGAATTTTGTGACGGGGCCGAACAAATCGAGATCGGCCTGGTTGCTGGGACGGAGTCGTAAGACTCTGAATCTCTTAATCGGTGTTCTGACAGGCCACTGCAGACTTAAGAGGCATCTATCATTGATAGGTATTGAGGAAGACCCTACATGTCCAAGATGCAGGAGTGAAGAAGAGACATCTTACCACTTCCTGGGACAATGTGAAGCGTTTGGGCGCCTGAGACACAGTATCTTCGGCTCTGAGGCGCTTCTAAGGGAGGAGATGAGCTCCCTCGCAATGAGTGACATCCTGACCTTCATCAGAAGGTCGGAAAGATTCGATGAGGGAGCAAGAGAAGCACATGGCTGAGGGGACAGCTGGGGGTTGGTAAAAAGGGCCCGTCTGTGGCCTACTTGCCAGGCGTCAGCCTCCCCCACCATTACCATTACCATTACCATCATGTGAAACTAGTCGATTCACTATTATAACTATAAACTTATGTTTGAATTATATTTATTTTTATATTATTATACAGACAAATTAACACAGATTTGTCACACTGGATAAATCATTCTGATTTGATCAATAAATATTCTCATTATATAGATATATTGATTTTTTCATAACGTAATTTTATCTCGGTTTTTAAGTAAAAAATATTTTCTTGCCATCTTTCTAAAATAAACAACTGTAATGAAAAGACCCACTTTTCCACATAATTTATCGACAGAGAGAATTAACTGCAGGCAACTGTGTCGGTCAATATCTATGAGAGATTTTATTGTTTATCAGTAAGCATGTAAGCAAATGGGATTATTTTGTAGTTGTCAAATTAGGTGCTTAACCTTTTTATTTTTTTTTAAGTATGCTTGTATGGTATAGCACAGTTTGACACCTGCACTAATTTCAATTCCATAAAAGATGATTGCCTTACAGTGATTTTAGACCTTAAAATACAATATTTATTATAATCCTATAAGTATATATTTGTTGTTGTTTTAGGACGTATGATACAGGTTAAATTGATCATGGGGTGAATCGATTTTAGACGAAGGTAACCAACCATGAAAATAGGTATGTAGTAACAAAATTTTAATGTTTCAAAATCAACAAGAACTAGATACATTTGATTTTTAATAGACTAGGTACTTACCTATCATATCTTGGTATATTAATTTGTCTCGAATCATATATTGTCTTAAATAGTAGATATATATTTTTAGTACTTTTTTTGTGGGAATTTTAGGTATTTCTTAAGCAATATATTTTACGCACTCATTTAATTTTTTTCTGTTCATAAAAAATTATTCGTAGAAAATAGTACATTATTTTTTTTAAATTATTATTGGTGCATGCGATTTCTGATCTAATTTTTTAACATTTAAAAATTTGTGATTTTCTAGTTTTAGATTATAAAATTACATAGTAAATATTGAGCATTTCTGGGCTTATAACAGCTTCAGATATCATAGAAAGGTTACAATATTCCTGTTTCTAACTCTTTTCAGTTTTGCAGTCAGCATAACTGTCAACAAACAATTATTGATAAATGCGTTCGATTGACAATTTATAAATATTTGCGAAAAAAAAAAAAAGGATTTAAGAGAACCAGTGAGGGTCACATCAGAAAAATTAGAAAATTTAAAGCTACTTAATTTTTTATTTTATTTTCTTACTTTCACTGTTGTTTTACTTATTTTTGTTTAAATTCTGCACTAAACATTGAGTATATACCTGGCTGTGACTACCATCCTGATTATGACTAATTTACATATTGATGCTCAAGAAACAATACCTCTTATCTCCAAATTATTAGCAGTTTTACAGGAAACGAAAAAACTAACGAGGTATTCATTTAAGTAGAGTTTTAAGTATCAGTGTTAATTTTGGAGATACAATCTATCGGGAACTGTTGGACATAGGAGTGGATATCAATTTAAAATCTTAAATCAAGTTTGGGCAAAAATGAAGATATGAGGTATTGTTTCCTAAGCATCGATATATATTTTTTGTTTCATGTACAATCTTACGCAAGCAATCATACCCGAGGAACCACTCTATAAGAAGTTTATTTATAATTTAATTTTGTTATATTTTCTATTCATTTTATGATTTTTGATTTTATGTTGTTTGACATAAGAACCAGTGCAGCTAGTCTGCACACAGTAATGAAATAATTTAGATTACTTTTTTTTACAGGAAGTATATATATATTTATTTTTCGATGTCAGAAAAAATGTTTTTATGATTTATTTCATTACTATTGGAATTGATTTTTCTCTTTAGATCATTTATTTTCTTTTTTTTATATACCTGCAAAGCAAGTGATAATTTTTATATTGATAGAATTATAATATTCATTATTGACTTCTGATGCTACTGTTTTTAGTGATAAATTATTTAGTTACATTAAAAAAACCTACCAACCGTTTTAATTTTACCGAGTGATATCAATAGAATATCTACATATTTAATATTGTGATACTTTGTTTTAAGATGGGGGGGGGGGGGGGGGGGGGGGGGGGGGGGGGGGGGGGGGGGGGGGGGGGGGGGGGGGGGGGGGGGGGGGGGGGGGGGGGGGGGGGGGGGGGGGGGGGGGGGGGGGGGGGGGGGGGGGGGGGGGGGGGGGGGGGGGGGGGGGGGGGGGGGGGGGGGGGGGGGGGGGGGGGGGGGGGGGGGGGGGGGGGGGGGGGGGGGGGGGGGGGGGGGGGGGGGGGGGGGGGGGCGGGGGGAAGCGGGGGGGGGGGGGCCGGGGGAAAAGGGGGAGGCCGGGGGAAAAGGGGCCCATTGGGGCCTAAAAGCAGAGAAAAAAAAGTAGCAACTACTACTACTACTTGTTTTAAGATAAAGTAATAGTCTTTTGATAGTTCGTTTGACTAAAGTTTATTAATATATTTTAATTCAATTTCTTACGATATTTGTCATCTAGCTGTAACAACATCAATTATGATGTACTTAATTGTTACAATGTGATTCGGAAATAAATAATATTAACTAAAATACTGTTTATTTTCCCTTCTACTCTTATTTTGAAAGTATGTATTAAAAGGCGAAGAGACATTTTTTAAGACGTTTTGCCATTTACATTGTAAGGACTGTTTTTCTATTTCTTGTTACATTTATTTAGTAGATAAATTCCATGGAAACAGTAATTGATAATATTTTAGTAATAGTTTCCTCGGAATTTATTAATTAAATAAATGTACAGGAATTGGAAAAGTCGGCCCTTATAAATGAATAATTTATTGTTAGAGGAAAATTAATGTATAAAATAAAATATTATTTAGTTCTTGCCACCGAATTAGATGGGGATATAAGATAAGAGACGTCACAGCTGCTTCTATCCTCTACTATTGGCTTGCCTTTCTTCATTTTTTATGTTCTGTGATAGGAAGAACTGTGGTTATTTAGGTTAATTTATTTTTATAATCTAACAACCAGCGTATTTTATAGTTTTTTAACTAATAAAGTAAATCAAAAATGAATGACAGACACAAAACAGAATGTAGATTATGTGTGAGACCTATATACTGCGATGAATCCTACCTAATGGAAGAAGTTACCAGACAAATGTTGCAAGCACTTGTTCTGAACCTAGTAAGTTGGAAATATAGTATTTCATAGCTGTTAGGTACTATTATTAATTGTAATGTTATTAAGCTACTTAGTACATTCGACTGATTAGTGTAAAAAGAAGTACCAGAACAACAGCGGGGCAAATGGAAGTAATTTTATACAAATCACGGGCAATTCTATCTGATAAATTACATCCTGAAGATGCCGAGAAGTAGATAACTTGTAGAAAATATTGATTATAAAATCAATATTTTTTATTAAATAAGTTGTGGAGAAGAAAAGTGAAAACGACTCTTTATTGATAGAAAATCAAAAACATGAAAGAAAGCCTGAGGCCCAAAGAGTCATTGTTTACACGTTAGGTCTGAAACCAAAGGGTCCCAGGTTCAAATCCTGACCAGGTCATGGATGTATAATGGCGTTTTTAAAATACCGAGATGATAGCACAATTGGCAAGTGTGTTGTATGGCAGAACATGACTGGTCACTGTATATCTCTCCTGAATTGGAGTCTCAGCTGCAGCATCTGGCAAATATCTCAGGGAATGATTGTTGTGTGTGTGTCTGTCCTGGTTGACTGGTGGAATAGCAATGTGCTAAACTCCGCCAACACGTTATTATAAATATGTGGTTAAAAAAATAAATAAATGAACAAATATATGGTGGTCAACACAGGTTTACTCTTACCATATAAATAATACTTGATTACTATCTTGTGGAAAAAGTGTAAAAAAATATGTTATGCAATAAAACAAATCTGAAGCCGTTGATAATAATTGTAGTAATAGCATTAAAATATGCTGTATCTGTTTAACTTACAGCAGTTAAACATCACTATAAAGGGATTGGAGGATCTGAAAACAGAGGTGTAAATTTCTTTAAAATATCACCTACCCCATATTTTGGTTAATGCTGACCTTAAAGCTGATTCATTTTCAATAAAAAAAATTGTCGTTTTGATATTTACACATTTGTAAAATCACACTTTACATTGCATTTTCTAGAGGCCATTTCTCATATGATCTACCAGGACATAGTGCTCTTTCGAACCGCTGCACAGTGGGGTCTTTCTAGACTAAACTTGGCAGAAATTGAAAAATACAAAATAGCTTCAATGGCATTGTAGTTAAGTGTTACGAAGAACTTATACCTGAGAGAGGAATGCGGCATTATCAGGTGGTGATTTACAGCAGCATGTGCCACGCCATGTCATTTGTATGTTCTTGTGACTACATGTTGATGCTGTGCGCTCTTATAATAAACTGTATTTTTGTGTTAGTGTAACTTGTGAAGTAGATGTTTTTCGAATTCAGCTTAACATGGAAGCAGTACCAGGAGGTATGTTGATTAAATTTTGTTCATGTTTGTTGTTTTATCAATTAAGGTTGGATAATTATGATTGAATTTTATTTGTGTTATAAAGTATCCATAATTTTGACAAATATAAAAATTCATTGTCTTGTAAAGTAGTTCCTATTGTTTCCCGGCTTTTGATTTTTATTAATATTTTCACTCATATATCTGTCTGTACAGGAAAAAAACCATACGCATAATATGCTTTTTAAAGAAAATGAATTTAGTTAACTGGCGTGACTATTTTACTGTTAGGCTATTTTATAGATTTTTTTTTTTTTTCATTGCAGGTTCGAGTTCAAATGACCTATTTATCTCTAGAAAAGGTTTATTTGAGATATTGAAGCAATCTACTTTTACAAAATTAGAAGATCAAATTGAGCATTTGAAAATGCACATGGAATGACGTACACGATGTCCAAAACAATTTCTCCCGACCTCTACAGCAAACTATCGCACTTTACCTCAGAATTTTAAAGAAAGTGGATAAGATCACATAGGAAAAAAAGATAGATTTTTCTTAGAAAATAAAAAATGACTAGAAATTTCAGTGTCTTTTCCGAATCATGCTGTTATTTTAAAGAGAAAACCTGGTCATCCTCAACAAAGTTTCATAGATTAAACAAAACGGCAGAAAACTGACGACCTACGATTTCAAGTGTCTCTTCATGAATTATTGTATGCCACTCAAATGAGTTTGCGGTGGAAGAGTCAAGTTGAAGCTTCAAAATTAATCAGAGCGATAACATCAACTGCACCTGAACGAGCTGTAAAATACAGGCTGGCTTTCAAAAAATATCGTGAGAGTCAAGTCACATAACTGCTTGGAGAAGAAGCACTCTCTATGATTGTTGACGCTAAGCCCACAAGGTCCAAAGATAAATTCAGATTCCCATCGTATAAAGTACAAAAAGCGAAGACAAAATGCTATCCCAATAAAGGAGACAAAATTATAACGTCTACATTGGCTGAGGTAAAATTGCAAACTGCTTGATCACACTGTTACTCGTTTAATAGAAATTCAAAAAGAGGTGATCGAAGCTAATCAATCGGAGACATTACTCAATTTATGTCTTATTTCTAAGTGAGGTTTCAGCGAATCTGGGCAGGACGAATACATGCAAAAATTTGATCAGGAAACTCAAAACGATGCAAATATTTTTATAACTTCATTTGTATCTATTCAGCTGTTATTCGACGAATCTGATGCAACGAAAAAAATTATATTGTTGCAAAATCCATGTCCGTCTTCAACACGTCTCTGTAGACCTATCAAGTTACAGTTTCAGCATGAAACAACTGATTTGTCGATAGCAGACAAAAATTAAATGAAAGAAAAAAATAAAAGCCCTTAATCCCACAAAGGTTGAACGTAATAATGTGACGGTTCAAGTTACACGTAAGTTGGTGTTTACTGTGATAGATGGGAAAATTTGTAATGCTATGTCTGGAACGAAATCAATACAATGGTGTTACATTTGTGGTTTAACATCTAAAGATTTTAACAACCTAGACACACAAATAATACAGTTGAACTTATCACTAGTAATCCTAATTCAATTTTTCTGTTTGAAGTAACACAGAATGAAATATTTGAAATCATTAATAATTTAAAAAATAAGTATTCCAGTGGTGAGGATAATATAAGCAATGTCATGTTAAAAAGAATCGGCTGTTATATAGTTGAACCGTTGACTTATGTAGTCAGTCTTTGAGAAAAGGTGTTTTTCCATCAGGATTAAAGACAGCTGTTGTGAAACCTCTATACAAAAAAGGTGATCCTTCATTAATAGAAAACCACAGACCTATAAGTATGCTATCTTCTTTTTCCAAGTTACTTGAAATTGTCATGTGTAGAAGATTAATTCCATTTTTAGAATCGCACAATGTCATAACTGAAAGCCAACATGCATATCAGAAAAATAAATCTACAACAACAGCTACCTTTGATTTTGTGAGAAGGATATTGGACTATTTAGACAATGGATATATTGCTCTTGGGATATTTCTCGATCTATCAAAAGCTTTTGATTGTGTTGATCACACTACACTTCTCAGTAAATTGGATAAGCTAGGTATACGAGGAATTGCTCCATAACTGGTTCAGTTCTTATCTTAATGAGAGATATCAAAAAAGTGTGTATTACAGCAAATTCAACGGAGTATTATTCCAGTACCCAAAGAGTACTACTAGGTGTGCCACAGGGCAGTGTGCTTGGGCCCATACTGTTTTTATTGTACATAAATGATTTGCAACATTATCTAAATAATGACTCAGTTTGTATAACAACCTATGCTGGCGACACAAATATTCTAATTTTTTGATAAGGAGTATGATAGTTTAGAAATTAAAGTAGCTAATGTGATGCAAAAAATATCAAAATGGTTTAAACAAAATTGGTTGATATTAAATAATGATAAAACTAATTGTATTTTGTTTAAACATAGGTAGAAACAAAAATGCATACCGAAAGAGATAGATATAAATAATGTAAATAATTAACTACGGAAAGCACAACATTTTTAGGAGTGACAATTGATGAACATATGGACTGGGGGTATCATGTACAAGCGCTTTGTGGTAGGCTTAGGTTCGGTTTGTTAGGGGTTTTTTACATTAAAAAGAACTGAAGAAGGTAGTGAATCACAATAAGCGTCTTACAGCTTATTATGGACATTTTTACAGCTTATTGTCATATGGAATAATATTCTGGGGTGGTTCTCATATTCAAAATATATTCATAGTTCAAAAAAGGGCAATACGAATCTTATCCGATTTAAAAGTAAGTGAATCGTGTCTGTCAACATTTTAAAGCATTAAAACTATTAACAGTTCCGGCTCTTTTTATTTATGAATGTCTTTGTTTTGTTTTCAAACATATGAGAGAGTTTAAATTCAACATCAGAGATCATAACTATGAAACAAGACACAAAGATACTCTCCTTACCCAATACACGCTACAACCGTCTTAGAAAAAGGATGTTTTTATAAATGTCTGCATTTTTACAATATGTTACCTACCGAAATGAAAAATATTACATCTATAAGTATCTTCAAAAACACCATAAAAAACCACTTAATATCTGCAGAACCCTATTTTTTAGAGGAAGTGAATGAAACAACTTTTATATAAGATTGTATCGCTCTTTAAAGTTTTAAATTTTAAGTTGCATTTTCTGTTTTTTTAATTAGTATTAGTAGTAGTAGTTTTTATTATTTTTATTATTCTTTGTTTTTACCTGTATTTTTATCTTCTCTTGAATTTTGGACATGTAACACACTTAAATTGTAAGATTTTTTGTAACCGTTACGCATAATAAAATTCTATTCTATTCTATTCTATTCTAGTGCTGTCCAAATGCAACAAAATTAGAATTTGGCCTTTCCATTTTACATGAATGGTTGCCATTTTTTTTTAATATATAGTGCACATTTCTTACAAATCACCAATAAAAAAATGGCAAGCAAGACAAGATAATAAAAAATTGTTGCTCACACTAAGAAATCAATTCAGAATAAATTTAAAGCACAAATGGGATTACTAGTAGACAATCCAAAGCTATGATTCGGCAGTACGAATGATGGAACACAGCTAGGCGCCTTTTTGAACGTTCGGAGCTTTCAGCAAACATCACTAGAAGTGATGTTGAAATCATAAATAGGTTTTATGTAGTGATGCAAACCATTCCCAATGGCCATAAAATTAATTTAGAAAAATGTAGGGCTTACACTTTACAAACAGCAAAACTTGTATAGAACTTGTACAGAAATATCGTTGGTATCCCATGCCACCAAGCATGCACAAAATTTTATTACACGGTTCTGAATTGCTTTGCTTTCAATAGGCTAACTAAGTGAGGAAGCACAAGAGGCTCGAAACAAGGAATTTAAGAAATACAGAGAGGTTAGGTTAGGTTAAGTTAGGTTTGTTGTGAGTGGGTCTCAGTAGACCCTCCACTGCAGCCATCAGCAGGCCTATTGTGGCTCACGCCTAATTATATTTCACCCAATAAGTTCAGTCTCAGAGAGGGTTTCTCTCATAAAATCTTCAGAGTAAAAACCAACGAAGACATGTTAAATTTACTTTTTTTAATATCACCGGACCTGTATATTTTAAGATTTCGAGTTTCCAAAAAAAAAGTTGAAAAAATTTGACAAAGTAGTTCTAGATATGTTAGAGCCTCCGGAAGTTAATGAGAAATTAGAAGACTATGAGTAGGAACTGTTTTCAGATGATGATGGATCAACTACAGATTCAGAAGGATGAAATATATTGTTAAATATTATTTTGATGTTTGATTACAACCGTGTTGAATATTCATATAGAATAAAATATTTTGTTTCTTTATTTTGTGTTTTATTTATCAAAAATATCGTGGTAGACGATTTAAATTACATTGAGATTAATAAATGCTCCTAAATAATATCTGCCATGTTTTGCTATTATTGGCCCCACTGTGCACTGGTTGGCCACTGGAAGTATGTTTTAATTTGCATAGTGAGTTTATATGATAAATATTTATCATGTACGGTGTACCACTGGTGACTGATAAAACCTTTCAAGATTTATTAAATCTTAGGAAGGGAAAATGGACGGTGTAACTATTGAATTGAGCGAAAATATGTACGAAATATCAAAATTTGTCTCATATTCCTCATTTTGCTGTATATATTGTTTATATCTCTGAAAAATCTACGACCTACTACTTTGTATCATAATATTCAGTATTATTCAGTAAATTCACCGGGATATATAGAAGACAATGAAATTTTGTTGTTTTGTGCTGGTGGATATCAAATTTACATAATATATTTCTGAAGTTCAAATTATGGATTTCTTGCCTTTGTTTCAAATAACCCTTAAGATGTATTTGATTTTATAGAGAGATTTCAGCCTTATATACAGGATGTCCCAGTAGTGCGATAAAGTCCAATATTGGCCTTATTAGAAGACTTTGGAATTTTTTTCTTTGAGTGAGCGTCAAAAGACGCGAATTAATGTGCCAATTCAAAAATATAGTAATGTACGGGATGTTTCATTTTAAAAATTGAAAAAAATGCACTTTGAAATGTCCTAAATTAGCGCTAGTGTAAAAGACATCCCTGTGTAATAATAAATCATTATTTAGTGATTGTGTTGTTGATATACATCCCTTGTCTAAATAATTGCAAAAGAAATCTTAATAGTAGTATACATACAGCAATTAATTTATTAAACCTTGTACCGACCAAAATTTTCATATTTTTTGAGTACTCGGCAACGCCACATCAAAAACTAATAATCTAGATGTCGTTGGAAAGCTAGCGTTACGCAGAATTCAAAAATATGTAGGGTGTTCCATTTAAAGCAGTCAGATGATTTTCAGATGATGATGGATCAACTACAGATTCAGAAGGATGAAATATATTGTTAAATATTATTTTGATGTTTGATTACAACCGTGTTGAATATTCATATAGAATAAAATATTTTGTTTCTTTATTTTGTGTTTTATTTATCAAAAATATCGTGGTAGACGATTTAAATTACATTGAGATTAATAAATGCTCCTAAATAATATCTGCCATGTTTTGCTATTATTGGCCCCACTGTGCACTGGTTGGCCACTGGAAGTATGTTTTAATTTGCATAGTGAGTTTATATGATAAATATTTATCATGTACGGTGTACCACTGGTGACTGATAAAACCTTTCAAGATTTATTAAATCTTAGGAAGGAAAATGGACGGTGTAACTATTGAATTGAGCGAAAATATGTACGAAATATCAAAATTTGTCTCATATTCCTCATTTTGCTGTATATATTGTTTATATCTCTGAAAAATCTACGACCTACTACTTTGTATCATAATATTCAGTATTATTCAGTAAATTCACCGGGATATATAGAAGACAATGAAATTTTGTTGTTTTGTGCTGGTGGATATCAAATTTACATAATATATTTCTGAAGTTCAAATTATGGATTTCTTGCCTTTGTTTCAAATAACCCTTAAGATGTATTTGATTTTATAGAGAGATTTCAGCCTTATATACAGGATGTCCCAGTAGTGCGATAAAGTCCAATATTGGCCTTATTAGAAGACTTTGGAATTTTTTTCTTTGAGTGAGCGTCAAAAGACGCGAATTAATGTGCCAATTCAAAAATATAGTAATGTACGGGATGTTTCATTTTAAAAATTGAAAAAAAATGCACTTTGAAATGTCCTAAATTAGCGCTAGTGTAAAAGACATCCCTGTGTAATAATAAATCATTATTTAGTGATTGTGTTGTTGATATACATCCCTTGTCTAAATAATTGCAAAAGAAATCTTAATAGTAGTATACATATAGCGAATTAATTTATTAAACCTTGTACCGACCAAAATTTTCATATTTTTGAGTACTCGGCAACGCCACATCAAAAACTAATAATCTAGATGTCGTTGGAAAGCTAGCGTTACGCAGAATTCAAAAATATGTAGGGTGTTCCATTTAAAGCAGTCAGTCTGCTGTATCCAGCCATGCTGTAAATTTCTAAATGTGTTTAATATGTTCGCCATTTGACACTATACTGCTTCCATACAAGGACAATTTTCCAAAGTCTTCTAAAAAGACCTATATTGGACTTTGACGCACTATTGGGACACCCTATATATATAGTATTCCCAGTTTATTTATCACGTGTTTTTCAAAGTTTAAGTTGCTATCAAGTGTTATTCCTAGAACCTATAGGTATTCTTTTTGTGAAATCTAATTATTATTAATGTGAACCGTGGCGAAATTATAAATTTAGCGTTTTTTCTATTGTTATTTGTAGTTATGATCAACTAATAAATTTTATTTGCATTTAAACATAATCCGTGATACTAGATGAATATTCTCTCTAGATCACTATTCACCTCTTGTAGGGCTGAGCTTGCCTTTGATGCATCAGATCTGTATAGCAACAACTGTGTGTCTTTTGCATATACATATGTGGATATTATAGTATTTCCAAAGTCAGTTGGAACGATATAAAAACGCCGACAAAGAATTTTATCCATTAAATGAGGGATTTACCCTTTGTCAGGCGTTTAAATTATTTTGTCGGCATTTCCATAGCGTTCCAACTATACGATAATGTATTATGGAAAATAAGTTGGCTGAATAGAGACTAAATAAAATAGTTACCAATATGCTATCCTGTTGGACATCTTGAGGATAAGTTGGCTGTATACAAACTGAATAAAATAGGTTTCAATATGCTATCCTGTGGGACACTCTTCTTGATGATTGCAGGAACTGATCTTACACCATCAACTGCAACAATCTGCAACTTATTTGAAAATAATTAGTGAACTGTTGACAAATAGAGGTTCTGCGAATCCATAATAACTCAGTGTAGCAATAAGTAGTTCATGGTTTAAAGGATCAAAAGCTTTTAGTATAGTCCAGTAGGACCAATTACGTTGCTTTTGAGCCGTCTATTCCAAAAGTAATATATATGTTGTAACTTTTGTAACTGCAGTGAAAGTGCCAAAAATTAATTCTAATTCCAGATTGAGTCTGAGGTAGAATGTTATGTATTTTAATAATATAATCCTTTAAAATTCGCAATCAATTTTTTCATACATTTTTAATAACATGGGTGAACATTTATTGGTCTAGATCATTATAACCAGCTGAAATTAATATTTTTGAAATTGGATTTATTATAGGTTCTCCAAATTAAAGGAAAGGCACCAGTCTGAAAAGGAAGTGTTAATAATATCCTTGAGTGTACCAGCATTAAATGGGAAAGTAAATCCTACCACATATTATACTCAATGCCGTCAATACACTTATGTTTAGATTCTATTTATTTAAAATATTTATAAATATCATTTACAGTTATCCAAATTAAAATTGAGAGTTGATATTTAAGGCATTTTTGTAAATGGTATCTTCACTTACCTTACTAAGTGGTAGATACCTATAAAAAATAAAAGTACGCTCGCGCTGATATTCGAAAAAATCTGAACAATTTCACAATTTGGGATCGTATTTTAAATTAGCGCTTTCTAATGGTAACGCTTTTTTCACCTGTGATATTTGTTTTCATTAAATTAAATTAAATATAGTCATATGTGCAACTTGTATTATTGCAGAATTTGGATGTAGACAAAGGAACTGAAATGTGTTTTGAATGTGCAACAAAACTTCAAAGTGCCTATGATTTCAAATCAACTTGTGTTAATATAGAAAAGAAAATGTTACCGTTCTTTATCTCTGAGGAAAATATGAAGTTAAATGATGAGAAGAGTTTGAAACAAATTACAAACAGTGAGTCAGTTGATGGTTCTGAGGACCAGAAATTTTGCCGATTTTGTATGAAAGTAACAGAAAGTGGATGCTCTATCCTTTTACAAGAAAAGGGAGAATATGGATTTATATTAGATGCGGTACAAAAGTATATCCCGGAACTAGTAAGTAACTACCTTAGTGTAACTATAATGAATTATGTAATTTGTATTGTTAATACATTCAAATTGTATCAGTTATAGACTAATAATTGAATTCATAAGTTGTAATGTATTTTTTAAAAATTGTTACCAACAGTGAAAAGGTGAGATATATGAAAATAATTGGTGATTCAAACAATGTACTTAACTATCGTGTTATATCCATAATTCGTAACTTTGCTAAAATACTGGAGGTCATTTTATACAAGCATATATATAGTAGTATAAATATTCTGTTCTGTACCTTTCAACACGGGTTTATGGGAAATAGGTCAACTATATACAATTTGACCAATTGTACTGAATATGCTGTTAATACTTTGGATGGTGGAGGTCCGGTAGATATTGTCTATACTGACATTCAGAAAGCATTCGACCTGTTTGAACATTATAATTTGTTAAATGAACACAATACTGTTGGTCAACTCTAATCTGTTAAAGTTGTTCAAAACGTATTTTTTAAATAGAGAGCAGTATGTTTCTTATTAATGGTTTTACATCTAATTCATTTACATCTACGACTACATATTACATATGATTGTTTTAACGTGCAAATAAATTTGGAGTGTCGATTATTGGTACAATTTAAGTAAACTGAACATAAATGTTTCTAAATGCAAAATAGTGACTTTTACTCGGGAAAGTATATAGTTTATATGAGCACAATTGAAATCGTATAAAAACTAAAAGCCAGCAAAAACAGTCGACATCTCTTTATTCTATATATTATTGCATATGTACAATAAAGAGATGCCGACTGTTTTTGCTCGCTTTTAGTTTTTATACGATTTCAATTGTGCTCGTATAAACTTTACCAGTAATTTATAACTATAAAATTAATAACAATTCTCCTATAAGATGTACTTACAGAGATTAAGGATTTAGGTATATACTTTGATTCTTCATTTTCATTTCATGCACATGTTAATCAGATATGTGTCTGCCTCGAAAATAATGGGATTCATGATACGTAATTCTCAATCTTTTAATTCCGTTGGATACCTAAAAATACTATAGTTTGCATATGTTCGATCTAGATTAGAATTTGGAGCACAATCTGG
Source organism: Rhamnusium bicolor (assembly GCA_029963845.1). Taxonomy (NCBI): domain Eukaryota; kingdom Metazoa; phylum Arthropoda; class Insecta; order Coleoptera; family Cerambycidae; genus Rhamnusium; species Rhamnusium bicolor. The sequence goes on along the minus strand of JANEYF010003273.1, from coordinate 87,322 downwards.
TATCCATATGTGAATGTTACAAAAATAGATTATAATCTATCCCGCATAAATTTATAAAGTTCCTGTCATACCGAGTTGGTCACATGTATCACTTCAGGGTGCCGACCATTCTTCATTGTTCATAGATTTGACTTGTACTCTCTTAATGTTAAAAGGGTAAATACGTCTCTTACATTTTTATATTAATTTTATTCATTATCATATTGATTACCCTAATTTGTTGTGTGAAATTAATTTCACTGTACCAAGATTATCCGCAAGGCATTGTATCACATTTATATATAAAACAAACATAATGTTAAGATCTCCAATTAATATTATGTGTACTGATTATACCAATTTAAGTAGCAACTGTGATAATAATTTTTCCAGTATTAAGTCAATTTATATGTGACAATATTGATAGGTAATGAAATTCTATCTCAAATATTGTTATGCATTCTATTAAAATTATTTTTATCTATTTTGTCTTCTATTATTTTGTACTGACCTATTTCTAAGTGTTTTACTCTGTAAATGGTTTTCACTGTTGTGTCAATAAATAAATAAATAATAATTGTAAACCAAATCCAATTTAAAGTTATATCAATCTTTTCCGAATATATAGACATGCCATCTAACATTCGTTACAGTGTGAATTGTGGTAGCTAAACATCATCATGGCCAACTGTAGTCTAATGGTTAATGTCATCATATGTCAGGTTGTGCGGTTAATCGATTTGAACATTTGGATGGGGATAATAAGAGTGAGGAATGTTAGGACCATTAAATTGGCATTGTCTGATTTTGTCTTTTTGTAATCTAATTTTTTTAGGGGTAAGTTTGGGAAGATCGCGTCGGTAATTTCATGCAGCCAAATTCCACATGCATGTCGTAGAATTTCCACCTTGTAATTATCGTTTTCTCTGAATTGTTTTTCAGAATGATTATGGCAAACTGCAACCTTGATTGCCTTCACCAATTTCATATTAACACTCACGTGGTTTCTACAAAACACCATATACTACAATGGACGCGGGTTTCGCCAACCAATTTGGCATCATATGCAGATGATTAAAACTAACTTTATGCCAACAATGTATCCCATGTAAACTGTTGTTAAGGTTCGATGAATTGTGACTCAGTAACCAATGAGTGGATTATATGGGATTGGTCCTCTACCACTATTCATAGTATTTTTACACTTTATAATTTCTAAACTTTCAAATGCATACATTATTTCTTACATTTCTAATTAATCTTAAATTGCCACTATCTATTTTATGGTTGTTCTCAAACACATGTTGGGCAACACTAGACTTATTATTCTGCCATATTTGAGATAATCCATATGCTCCTTGAGTCTAGTTTGAATTGATCATCTAGTTTGTCCAACATACTTTTGACTACAGTCCTTACAGCTAATTTTGTAAGTTCCCGACTTTTCGTTTGTTTCAATTTGATTGCGTTAAACTTGTACATTATTTGGTGATGGGTGATCCACTGTCTAACTCATATTTTTAAAAATCTTACCAATTCCACTGGTGAATCGAGTATACAGCAAAGTTTTTGGGGGTGGGGTTTACTGACTTAAATGGACTTAAATTGTCTGATGAATTTTATTCACTCGAGTACTAAGAGAAAAATAATCGATTAATCGAGCATTTGATTATGTTTCATAAATAATCGATTAATCAATAATGAATCAAAACAATAATCGATTAATTAATAATCATACAATCGATAAACGATTAATCAATAATCGATTAATGGATCGTTGATTTAACGATTATTGTTTAATCGATTTCGGTTGTTGATTTATCTGTTATTGTTTAATCGATTAATCGATTAATTGGTTATTGATTAAAATATAAACAACAAAGAAATCATACTTTGAAAATGAAAAATAGATAAATCTTATAATTTAATTTAAATTTGCAATGTAAAAAGTATCCCGGCCTAGTAGTTGGATCATTAAAAAAAATTTAACCTATTTTATTCCTTCTACATATAAATGGTTTTACAGATTCTTGTTTTATCAACATTTACTACGCCGTTTCGTAAAATTTTGGCGACAGTGTCCTCCCTCCCAGTCTCCACTTCTAGTGCCAATCTGCGTCCGCGCAGTGTCTCGTGTTACGGATGGGAAATTTCCGTTTTGCGGACATTTTTCTGACAGCGGAAATGATATACGTGAATGCAAAAAAATATTAAAATGTTGGATCTAAATAAGTAATAATTGTATAAGTTAACGTATTCAAATTCATAAATTAACCTGTCAGTGTGGGTGGATAACAATTTACCTAGCTCTGATTTCCTTCTTAATATAATTATAATGAAGTCGTAAAGATTCATTTTTGGCGGGATGTCCTACATATATAGCTTTATTTAATTTTTAATCTGTTTATTTTTCATAATTACCTATCACAGCTGAATATATTTAATCTATGAAATTAATCTTGGTGTCTCCACCTACCTCTCCATTTATAAACATACCTTGTATACCAAACTGTGATTGTTTTTTATACGTGTCAAGTATTTTATATTTTTATCAGTCTCATGCTTGATTTGAGCCTCAAAATTAATTTTATTGAAAGACATTATTAATGTAAACGCCTTGTTAGTTTTTTAGAAGTGATGTGCTCTCCATTCCATGATTGATTTCTCGATTTTTAGGTCTTTTATTTGCATCTGATGACGTCATCATGTATTTACATTATTTTTAAATAACCCACCTAAATCCTACAGACACTTCGACTATCGTTTGTTTTGTTATTGTTATTTATTACCTATACATATGATTAATTGCTTTTTTAACGCTCTCATTAGTCTGGGGCTTGTATAATAGCCATCTTTAATCTTATTATTTATCATCTATACATATATACTAATCAATTGATCAATTAATCAGAAATAATCGATCGATTAATCGAGCAATCGATTAATCGGTTATTTTTAATAATCGATTATCGATTGTCGAATTTCATAACCGTCCAGCCCGAATGACCAGGCACCATTACACCAAATATTTATTGAAAATAGTGACGAAGTTACAGGGCCTAAAAGTTTCACACTTAAAGTACTTTCGGGACTGTCATAAACTCCAATCCAATAGGTAATATGAAATAAACAGTATAGATTCATGGACGGTCTGCCCTCAGTTGTAACAGTCTCAGTTTTTCCTTCAATCTTTCTTATAACAAAAATGATGATAAAAAGGAATAAAAACAAAACAGCAAAGAGCATTAATTTTAATCTCTGGGCCAATGGTGCATTAATTAGGCACCACAAAATACTCCAACCCGATTACTCAGTTGCCTGGCCACAGTTCAGCTATACAAATAAAAGCTATTTGTCATTGTTTGTTATATTATGCTACAAGCATCGCGTGGTTCAATACAAATTTCGAATTTTCTCTTTCATGTTGAAAGGTCGATGAATTTCATAATGTTTTTAAATTTATGTTTCCTAATTATTTTATTAACTATAAACTTACAGAATATCCATTACTTACAGCTATATCCTTAATCAATCCCTTTTTTTTTCAAACCTCCTTATTGAGGGGGAAACTTAATAGGCGATGAATTAGAAAATTAAAACTCGCCATTTTGTGTTGAGCACAATGGTGATAGTCTTAAAATACTTTTATTTTTTCTGTATATGTCAAATTCTAACTTATTTTCATTATTTCTAATTATTAATACTTCTGCAAATGGTAGTTGTCCACAATTTTCAATTTCACATATGATTTTAACTAACGCAAAACAAAATTGTCAGTATCGGTAACTTCTATCAAATACTACAAAAATATCATCCACACCCAAGCCAAACCCTAGGGAAATACTCAAATTCATATTTTGCTTCTGTTTTGTAATTTTGTTTCATGCAAAGTTTAGTGAGTTAAATAATAATAATAAATAGTTTTTATTTAGCGTACCTAAGCTATTTATAGCATAGATATGATATGAAATGTACAATACTACCGTAATCACATAACAAATATTTACAATTATTTCTCTATTAAATACTTTTAAACTAGTTGCTTTTTTAATATGACACGGTAGCGCATTAAATAAGCGAACTTTAAAAATATAATATACCTTGCAAATATGTTTTATATACAAATTCAAAATTTACATTATTCTTTGTTCTAATATTTAGCATGTGTAAATCACAACGTTTCCTAAAAAATTGTTGTAAATATTTTGTTACATTCCTATTAATTATTATATAAATTAAAACTATATTTGCCTTTTAATATTCTGCTCAGGACACGGTACATCCTAACACTGACGACATGATTCTCAAAACAAAAACAGGATTTCTCCTTAAAACTAACCAAGACAAAAACATAATTAGTCAGACACTAAATAAGCTTATTGGTCAGGAACATATTTTAAATTACAAAGAAACTTAACCTTCATCGTCTATGCCAACAAACACTCATGTTTCTAATCATTCATACAGTGTGGTCATCGGATCTGTAGAACATGACATTACAGAAGCGAAAATTAGCGAATTTCTCACGCAATCCAATATCATTCACAGGTACTGCAAAACAATTGTTGCAAAAGCCACTAACAAACCTACATACACATACACATTTTATATATATATATATATATATATATATATATATATATATATATATATATATATATATATATATATATATACAGGGTGAGTCTTAAGTGCGTAGTTATATTTAAACCACCGATTCTTGACATCTGTAGAAACCCACTGACACATTTTTTTTCTCTTAATTCCCAGGTAAAATTGAGTTATCGACTTTCAAAAAAATAAGATGAAATTGTTTTGGAACTGCTGATTACTAGAAACATTCCTCATTTTATCTGAAATAGTGCATTGACCTTTAGCAGTGTTGCCGCATTTCATATACAATTTACCACCTAGCAGTAAGTTCGTTCCGGGACATAATTTTGAATGAAATAATTACCTACTTATGCAATTAAGTGCTCCATTTAAAATACCTTTTTAATATAAGAAATGTACAAGTTTGCCTTTTTCTTGCATCAATTAAACTTTCTTTCAAGTGTTTCGTAAACTAAAACCAAATTTTCCGATAAACAGTAAACATAAAATGCTACTGACAATTTTGATTTCGTTTTTTCAAAGTTTATAAAAGAATTATTACTTTTTAACAAGTAGTAGTTACTTACCCTGCGATTATAATAATTTGAAGTAATCCTGTAATTTATTAATAAATAAATCGTTTTCTAAGTCATATGTTCGGCTGGTTCATTGACCTGATATGTAGGTCAATGGGCGAGTTACACTAACCTATCTTTTAGGTACATTACATTACCAACCAATTTATGATTCAAATTACAGACATCAAGCATATTCCTATGAATTAAGATGGAAAATCTAGTTCAAATCAGTAACTAAAAGTCACTAAATAAAAACAACTACGTAACTTTATTTGTAAACAAAATCCAAGCTTTGACGAGAACTATTCTAATAACAAAAAGCACTTTTAGGTACTGTTAAAATATCGCAAAACTGAAATAAAAACAAGCACAAAGAGAACAACACGCATTTAAATCGAAACTAAACTTATTCTCGATTTACCTAACACTTAATGTCAATGACGCTAAAGACGTTTACGTAAATTCACTCTGAACGATTTCCAATCATTATTTTCTCTATTGCTATAAGAATAACAAAGACAGCGAGAGTGAGTTGGCCTCTCCAGGTATATTTTCGTAAACCGCTATGACCGATAAAGAAACAACAATTTGCTTGTTTACATATCAACATAGATTTATGAAAGGGGGAGATAGAACATAATTCACGGCGCACGCTGCCTATTCACCCTCTGCTGGCACCCACCAATCACAGGCAGTGTGTCGGTATCTTCGACAGTTCGATCGCATCCATATTGTATTTCGATGTTCGTTGTGGAAGTGAGGTTTTGATTCAGTGACTATTTTTGTGATTATATACGTGAAAAATGCCCAGGTGCCTTATAAAAAGTTGTGTTTACCACAAAACTGCAAACTGTGTGAGGGATAAATCATCTATTCATTTATTTCGGTAAGTTACTTAATAAACATGTTTGTTTTGGAGGCCATATTCGATTGTTTAAGGAGACACAGAGCCGTATTTCCCATTTCCATGAGATTTGCAAAGATAATTATTAATTATTGCAATAATGTGGATTAATCAAAGGGGATGAATGAATTTAATGTTGACAGTAGCACGTTTTATACGATTTTACATAATAGGTACTTTAAGATTGTATTATTTTTAGTGTTCCAAAGGATACTGAGAGAAGAGAGGCTTGGAGAGTATCTTTAAATTTGGAAAAAGAAGATATGTTTATGAATTCCAATGTATGCCACTTACATTTTACCCAGGAGTCTTATGATTTAGAGAAGTCACCTTTTTCACTCCATTTAAAACAAAATGATTTACCTATTATGGACATTACGGTAAGTAGATTCGAAAGAAATATATAATATTAGTTTATTCAGATCACTAAAATAATTATTATTAAAAAATACAGTACCTACCTACTTAAATTATTAAACAAAAAGTTAATAGTGTCCAAAAAATTACCTTTTCCGAAGTTCTCAAATATTTACTTACATAAAATTTTATAAAAATTAGAAACGTATTTAAAATTTTGTGCCTAAATTATTTTTACAATAATGTATTTATTCATAACTTTTGTTTATTTACTGTTTCCATATGAGCAGAAAAATTATTTTATAAATACCTATTAAATTTATTCGAGAATATAATTAAAAAATTGGTGTGTATTATTTAGGTATACTACATTATTTTCAAATATATTTTTTTCGAGGATTTATTTTTGTAATTTTCTTACAGAAAAACAAATCAATATATAGAAAATGTAAAATTTTCCAAGGGCCTTTAATTTTTTTTAAATTCAGGTGAATGATGTTCAATAAAGCAGAGGGATAGTTCAATTAGAAATTTTACATTCTCAATATTCATTTATTTTTTCTGATTGCAAATTATGAAAATTGAGAAAAATCCATAAAACTTAATATTTTTCGATAACTCCTAAAATGAAGTCTACAGGGGGCTCGACAGGGGGAGTGTCAATATATGAAGAAAAACCCTGTAGATAAAATATCAAAAGGATTTAAACAATATGAACAATAACACGTAGGTATAATACATCTTATTTTTTATAGGATACTAGTAAAAGCTTGACCGAAACTACATCTGTTTCGTCTCAACCATCGACGAGTGCTGCTATATCTTTGTTAAATGAACCACGGCCATCAACAAGTACTGGATTTTATCAGGACATAGAAAGGACAGAATTGCCACAAAGGTCATTTACTAGTTTGGGTTTTGTGGAAAATAAAACACCCCCAAGTTCTCCTATTCGAGGGCATTCTAAAGTAAGTTAACTAAGTAACATTTATCATTGATTACTATTACTAAGTATTTTAACTTATTGAAAAATAAAGTATACTTATTTAAAAAACATTAAATAAGTTGTTCAAATTGTTCAGTCAGCATTGCCAGGGCCTTTATTATTTAATATTGGCATTCAGTAAGTAATAGAAGTATGTTAAATTAAAAAAAAATATAATAAACATCTTACGAAAGTAAGTCTTCATTCAATCTATAATCAAAAATCAATAATAGTGCCAATATTGTTTATTAATTATGTAAATTTTTTTAAGGTTGAAACACCCCGAAAACGAAAACTGAAGTCTCAGTTGACTAAAGCTCGTAAAAAAATTAAGAGGCTTAGGACAAGTCTTCGCCATTTTAAGAAAAGAGTTGCTAGGCTTGCTGAGGTGATTAAATCACTCAGTGGCAAAGTCACCGATGAAACATTAGAAACTTTGTGTAAGATACGACCTAATGAAGAATTTTTGCAGACAGATGTACCATAAACATAAGTATGGCGAACAGCTTAAAGCCTTTTTATTAACTCTTCATTATTATTCTGTTAAGGCATACAATTTTGTTCGTAATACTTTTAATTCGGCTCTTCCTCACCCAGACTATATCGAGGTGGTACAAAAATATAAATGGCGAGGCCGGATTTACAGCAGAAGTTTTCGACCTATTAAAAATCAAAGGACAGAATACAGATTATAAACTTATTTGCAGCTTAACTGTAGACGAAATGGCAATTCGTCAGCATGTGGAGTGGGATGGAACGAAGTATTACGGATTTGTAGATTTTGGAGTAGAAACTGAAACTGACTGTCATCCTGTAGCCAAGGATGCACTCGTGTTCATGCTAGTTTGCATTAATGAGTCATGGAAGCTTCCTCTTGGATATTTTTTAATAGATAGTTTAACCGGTCAACAAAAAAAAAAATTTAGTGCTACAGTGTCTAAAGTTAGTCAATGAAACGGGGCTACTGTTGGTTTCGATATGTTTTGATGGAGCTACGAACAATGTTACGTTGGCCAAACAGTTAGGGTGTAATTTTGATCCCAAAAATATACAATCTACATTTGTTGATCCCAGTTGTGGCAGAAGAATTGCAGTCTTTTTTTACCCCTGTCATATGATTAAATTGTTAAGAAATTTGTTAGGAGATAAAAAAAAATATTATTGATGATAACGGTGATATTATTCAGTGGGAATATTTAGTAAAATTAATGAAATTGCAAAATGAAGAGGGTGTTCATTTAGCTAATAAATTGAGAAAATCACATATATTCTTTAAAAACAAAAAAATGAAAGTTAAATTAGCCACCCAACTATTTAGTACTTCTGTAGCACATGCTTTGGAGTTTTTAAACGAAACTTTAAAATTAGAGCAGTTTAAAGATTGTGAAGCTACAGTAAAATTTATTAGATGTATCAATAACTTATTTGACATCTTGAATTCCAGAAATATGTATCAGTATGGTTACAAACAGCCTGTTAACAAACAATATTTTGAGGGTTTTAATAAATTTTTGTCAGAAACAGCAGACTATTTAAAATCTTTGGAATTAGCGATTGGCAAACCTGTTTGTGAGAGTGTAAGAAAAATGGGGGTAATAGGATTGTTGTTTTGTATCGAAAGTATAACATTTCTCTATAACAATATTATTGAAGAAAATCAATTATTGTTGGATATTCCTACTTACAAAATTAGCCAGGATCATGTTGAATTTTTTTGGGCAAATCAGGGCAATGGGGGGTTGTAACAACAACCCAACAGCTAAACAATTTAAAGTCGCGTATAAGAAAATGCTTGTACACCTTGAATTGAGAGATTCTTTTAGAGGAAATTGTATTCCATTGGAAACAATTTCAGTTTTGTCTCCTTCTGATATTATTAATAAATCGTGTGGTAGACAGCGAATAGCAGAAGATATAAACGAACCAGAAATGGACATGAAGTATTACCACATTCTAAATATAGAAATATCAGAATTTAAAAATGAAATTTTTATTTATGTAGGGGGTTATATTGTAACCAAACTCTTGAAAATTCTAAAATGTGAAGAATGTGTGGAAGCATTGTTAGGGGACAGAGCTGACTTTCTTACGTCCTTTATAAATCAGAAAGACAGAGGTCAACTCTCGTATCCCTCCGAAGATGTAATATTTATATGTCAAACTTCAGAGAAAATCTTTCAAATTTATATAAATAAAAGAAATAATTTAATAAATGTCAATTTATTAAACATAAAATTGTTAGGTTTGTTAATTAATCAAAACTTATTTAAAAACCTAAATAATCATTTTAAAGAACAGACTGCGTTTACCTGTCACTATAGCAATTTAATTAAATTAATATCATCTCTATATTTTAAAATTAGAATTCACCATTATAACAGCAATATGTTTGATAGAAGTAGAAGCATGAGATATGTTTATAATAAATTAATATTATTTAAAGGACAATAATGTATGTATTATTTTATATAAGTACACTATTTTTTATAATAAGTAGATGCACATTTACATAAATGATTGTTAGAAACTTTGTTTTTTTAATTATATTGAGACATAGGTTTATAGAGTACTATCTATTATTTAAAATACACAATGCATAGGTTAGCTAATATAAAAATTGTTGTTTTTTTTTCAATAAAATACTTTTTCAATACTAATTTTTTTATTTGAATTATATTTTAGAAGCCAAAATAAAAAATGTATATGGTTTTAATAAAAATATTTAAATAGTCTGGATGTTCTTTATTGTGTTATTTAAAGAAATATACCCAAAAAAAACTACAAAAAAAGCATCTTATATTTGAGACACAAAAGATTACATCTAGTTAAATAAAAAAATAAATATAAAGCTAAAACTTTCTTAAATACCTTATTTTTTAGTTCTTGCAAAGAAACTAGGAGTCAAAATGTTTTGTTTCTTGTTGTACCTCTACAATATAATTATATTAATATATTATTATGTTGTATACATAAAACCGTTTTATGGCATTGTATTGACAAAAATACCCAGAAGAATACTATATAATTAAAATAATGCTGAAAACTAAAACAAAACTGTTACTGATGCTAACCTCTAAATTGTATCAGTTGTAGTTGTAGTTCGTGTTTACAAGTGCAGTGATAACAATTCAGTGGCGGCTGGTGGATTTAGGCTAAACCATATCTCAATATTGGAGCATGTAATCCAAACATTATTTTAAGGCACGACTACCAGTACTGAATGAAAAAGTTTTGCAAAAAAAAATTAAATAAAAATTGAGAAAAGGTTACAAAAATACTCTGCCAATCCAGATAACTTCTAGACCATTAGTAAAATATTTGCAAACTATTTTTTTTCCTAATCAGAAGGAAAATTTATCACCCCGGTTTTTTGGTTTTCGAAAATTGTGATTTTTTGTAAAGTTATGACATTTTAAAATTTAAATTCTTCATTGTGTAAATTTCAAATTGTCATAACTTTACAAAAAATCAAAATTTTCGAAAACAAAAAAAAACGGGGTGATAAATTTTCCTTCTGATTACGAAAAAAATAGTTTCCAAATATTTTACTAATGGTCTAGAAATAATCTTAATCGGCAGCGCATTTTTGTAACTTTTTTCTATTTTTTTTTCAATTTTTTTTTGCAAAAACTTCTTCGTTCAGTAACTGGTAGTCGTGCCTTAAAATATTACTTGGGTTCCATGCTCCAATACTGAGATATGATATAACCTAAATCCACAACCGCTGTAACAATTAATGTTTCATCCCTGGGAAGATTGCAACGGTAAATTGTGACATTGTAAGTGTGCAGTTTTATTTTTTATATAGTGAGTTAGTGTTATTCTCGGGAAACTGTGATATTATTTAATAGTTATTAGCAGTGGCGCTGGTAAATTTATTATTAGGCTATGTCATTAAATCTCAGTATTGGAGCATGGTACCCAACGACTTTAAATTTAAAGGCGTAACTATCAGGACTAAATGAAGAAGTTTTGCAAAATATTACTATTGAATATATAATGAAAAAAAGTTGATAAAATTAGTGCCCCCAGGTTATTTGGTAGTAATTTAAACGATTTCTATAATATTATGTTTAAACATTTAAGTCTTTTTCGTAGGTGGAAAATTAAGTTTACTATTTCAAATTTATCGATAAATATTGGTTTCTATAAAGTTAACCGTTTAAGTTTGTAAAGTCAAAAATGAATCTAAAATAAAATTTCAAAACGGTGTACACGTTATGAAACCAATATTTCTCCGCAGGGAATTTGAAATGTGAACCTCACTATTTATTTACCCCGAGTTTGAATTTTTAAAAAACATGTTTCCAAATATTTTAGCGTTGCGTTTCAAAAAGTAACACTAAAGAAGTACTAATTTTTACACGAACTCTCATCCCCAAATATTCCCAAGGTCGCCATTTTTTGTATGCCTAAATCCACCACCGCACTTACATTAATTTTCATCCGTGGGAAGATTGCAACGAGTAAAGTTGGACCCATTGTAAGTGTGATATTTTTATTAGTGATTAGCGTTATTCTCGGAAACTGATATTATTTAATAGTTATTAGTGTGTGTTTTAGTCCTGTGTTTTTAATTATTGATTATTATTAGTGATTTATTTTTGCTGTGTACCAGGGTATGTGGATTATTTATAGAAGAGATTATTTTATTTCAATTAGGTACGTGCAGAATGCCAATTTTTTATTATTTATTTCAGTAAGTATTAGAATTTTTTATAGTTTAATTTATTTATTAAGTAGTTTAAGTTTTTGTTTTCAGAATTTATTGTTAATTTTACTAACATAGCCTCACCCAAACTAACACCCCAACCACTTCCTGGTAGGTAAAGTTCATACCTCCACATGGTACTTACTGGGCAACAATAATAATTTCCTATTTAAAATTTTTTTTGTTGGCTAAACTGGGCAAAAAATAATTCTATTGTGGATGGATTATAACAATTAATAATTTAAGTGAGTAATCGTACTTAATTCATTATTACAAAAATATTAAATGATCTTAATACGGTCCTGTCCCACCAGACTTGGACGTTTGATTGATTCATGGAACCAATCAGTTTCTCTCAAAAGTGAGACAGACAACTTATAACCTCGCATTATACGAATTGTCAGCAAGGAACTTGTTAGATGACAGAGAATATACTTGCCTAGCATGCGGGTTCGAATCACAAACTTATTTTATTTTTTTTTTTTTAAATAAGGATTTTTTAGTTCGTTAGTAAGATTTATATGAAGATTACATTTTTTCCTTGCCCTTTATTATAGTTTGTTTATTTTTACTACATTTTTTCCTTGCCCTTTATTATAGTTTGTTTATTTTCAGTTAAATAAACCAATCTACCTTTCCGTTCTTTAAAGTATATGCTTCTTTATAAAATGATTATTTTCAATTTTGTTTCATTTTTAGTAAAGTGAAACCAAATTACTAGATGTGTACTAATTTAAAATAGATTTGTGCGGAACGCTGACAGTGGCAACACTGCCTTGAGTTACGTAATTTCTATGAACGGTGTTTACACAGATATCCAGTGACCACCAAAATGTCGGTTGCCGGAGGACGAAAAAATTATCAGAAATTCAAAATTTTTTTTTGTTTAAAAAAATTTTTTAACAATGCCAATCAATTGTACTCGACGAAATATATTGAGGGTTAAAAAAAAAAAAAAAAAAAAAACCAAAAAAAAAAAAAAAAAAAAAAAAAAAAAAAAAAAAAAAAAAAAAAAAAAAAAAAAAAAAAAAAAAAAAAAAAAAAAAAAAAAAAAAAAAAAAAAAAAAAAAAAAAAAAAAAAAAAAAAAAAAAAAAAAAAAAAAAAAAAAAAAAAAAAAAAAAAAAAAAGGGGGGGGGGGGGGGCCCCCACAAACAAAACGGGGGAGGGGGGGGGGAAAAAAAAAAAAAAAAAAAGTCTCCAAAAAACCCCCCCCTGGGGGGTTTAAAAAAAAAAAAAAGGGTTTTAAAGTTTTTGAAAAAAAAAACAATTTTTTTAATAATTCTAAAGTTACGAAAGCTATCGACTTGAAGATTTAGGGGCGGTGATGATTTTTTAAGTCTCTATTGTTTCATAAAGTCTTATCTTTGTACTGCCTCCAGCGGCGTCGCCAGAGGGTGGGGGAGATGAATTTTTCGCCGAAACTATGTTACGCCACTGTTTTGTGCAGTTGATTTTGAGATTGTTCGATTCAGTGTTCAATTTGGAAGAAATAAGGTATCTTTTAGTTTTTTCGTACAACGCTTACTTTTCGAGTAAAATAGTAAAAAGCATTTTCATGACTAAACTTTACTGAAAGTTTATCATTTATTTCATAAGTTACAGAATGTATGTAAAAACTAAGAACATAAATAAAACTCATTACCAAACAGTGAAACACAGGAAATTAAAGAAGTTGCTCAAATTGGAGCCCATTCACTTCAATACATTTGTGACACCTCTGAATTGTGGAATTGACAGCGGCGGATACTTGATGATGATTTTCCCTCATCTCGTTGCAAGCTTGTTGGATACGCTCAAGTAGCTGATCTCGCGTTGTCACCGGTGTAGCATAAACTTTTTTCTTTTAAATAACCCCACATATAAAAGTCTAAAGGCGTGAGGTCAGGTGATCTTGGTGGCCAGGCCACCGGACCTCTTACAATATTCTCCTGGGCGTTATAATTGTTTCCCACACGACCTATCCATCTCTCAGGATAATTAGCGTCCAACCATTCGCGCACCACCCGTCCAAAATGCGCCGGTGCTCCATCCAACTGTATCCAACTTTCATTTCGTACATCAAGGGGAACATCTCCCATTATTTCGAGAAGGTCATGAGTGAGGAAATCCCGAAACAATTATGCATTTAGCCTAGGCGGCAAGAAGTGTGGGCCACAAATGTTGTTGCCAATAATACCCAACCAAACATTTACACTAAATTCATTTTGAAATGATCGAAGGCGGGTTTGGTGAGGATTTGCGTGTGCCCAAACATGAATATTATGGTGATTCACTACTCCAGCTCTGGTAAACGTCGCCTCATCGGTCCATAATATTTTTCTTAAGAATTCGGGATTCCCCCTTACAGAGTTAATTAGCCAACGACAAAAATTTAAACGCTTCTCTGTATCACCGGGATGTAAATTTTGTACGGGATATAAATGATAAGCTTTTCTGTGGTCTCGATGTAATACTCGTAGCACTTTAGACTTGGATGTTCCTAATTGTTGTGCTGCCCTGCGAGAACTTAAACTTGGATTTTTGCCAAAAGCTCTAAGAATTCCCCTAAAACTTCAAATAGATAGCTTTCGTAATTTTAGAGTTATTTGTTAGCAATCCCCAAGGATGTAAGTTGATAGGAACTTTTCGGCTTATTTTAAGTCCCTCTATCACGTATCGAAGTTTGTCAGGTAAACTTCGGACCACTCTATATATATATATATATATATATATATATATATATATATATATATATATATATATATATATATATATATATATATATATATATAACTTTAATTCAGAACCAGAATATTTAAACCTGAATTTGTACATTCTCCAATATGCCGATGTTACCGCACTTGTAAGCCATAACAAGAACATCTACAAGACAGCAGAGGCACTTCAACAACTGATGAACAGAACATTAACGTGGTTCAACAAATGGCGAATGAAACCAAATCCCCTAAAATCTCAATACATCGTGTTTAACCATAATATATCCCCAAACACTCCAACAGTAACTGTTGATAATAGCACAATCACAATATATTGTCAACCGGCAGTAAAATATCTTTGAGTCACAATAGATAATAAGCTTAATTTTAACAAACATGTCAAACTAATTAAGAAGAAGTGCATTGCAAGAAGCAGACACTTCCGCAACCTATACAAACCAAGGAATCAACAAAAAGACTACTGCCCATATTTATAGTACAATCTGCGGTCTATTATTAGAATATAGCCACCCACTACACCTTAATACAAGAAGGTCAGTCTTAAAAGCCTAGAAATAGCAGAAACATCAACATTGCGATCCATTACCAAAATCAGACACCCCAGAAATCCTCTCCATAACCCTCCCAACAACCTTCTCTATGAGATTACGCAAAAAACACCAATCAACCAAAGATTACAAACCCTAACCACAAAATTTGCTAAGGAAATAAATAACAGAAATAATACAACCCCTTTGCAAAACAAGAGAACAAGAATTACTTAGCAGAAGAAAATTTCCAGAGCTAACCCTATGGGAACACATCACCGCATTGAATAATATCCAATGAAACAAATCAATATTAGTTTTTTTTTAATACAGATATTTATACTGTAATGAAATGAAATTGTATACAAATTATTTTAAACAGTTGTAACAGGCTGAAGGACCTCGGTCGATGAACTTTTGGTGAAACCAGTAAAATACTTTTATTATTATTATTATTCTGCTCAACCGATAACCAATTTTACGCACTAATCATATTTTTGATTGGTGTATACATATTGCAGTTCAGTATTATCTGCATACACTTGTTTTGTAACAATTGCTACTTAATTCGTTTTTATTACATGCTAATAACACAGATGCACAATCATTAAAGTGAGAATAAACAATTGTGTTATATACAAGCAATCTACTCCATTTTGATAAACTGACAAAAACTCTACCAAAAAAAAAAACCTATTTTTTCCCTATCTTTTTACATACATAATTTACTTGTTGGCCAAAATTAAGGTGCGGATCTAATATTATACCTAAATAAATAACATTCACTTAGTTAACAATTTACTATATCTTGACTATATCTTACAACTGGATAATTTTCACTTTGTTAATGAAATCATTGAGACTTTCATATTGTTCTAATATCTGTAAAACTTTTCTGGTTTAATCTTACTTTGAAAATAGTTTTTCCCCCACCGCATGAAATGTTATAAATGTATTTTTTCAACTTTGTGAGAATGGATTGTTTTGTTTTGTCCTCACAGTATATTTTGTAAAAGCTTGATTTTTGTTGGTTTCGATTTTGCCCTGCGGCAAAGATGTGTAATTTATTTCTTGTTACTTTTGTAACAGTGGCAGTAGTAGACTAGTAAACTAGGATGATACAATTTTTGAAACTTAATTCTTAGTAAGATCGAAGGAGTTTCAAATTGTCTCCTGAAGTTTATGTTTCACAATTAAAAACCCAGACCAAATTTCCACAAATAGGTTTTTTAAATCTTGTTTTAGGATTTAAGTGAAGCCGAAGAAATAGTAATTTGTGATGTCTGCCTTATTTCATTACAAAATCTTTTAAGTTTTATAACTGACTGCTTGAATGTGGGGGAGAAATCACAACATATGGTTGATACAGTTACAAATCAATTGAAACACGAAATTTGCGATGATAAGATTGCAATGGAAGAAAGAGATGATGTATGTGAAGATATTACTGTGAAAGATAAAGATATTACTGTGAAAGATGAAGATATGTTGGACTTGGGTAATCCAGAGCTGCATATCAAAAGTGAAGAAACTGAAAGGTAATTAATTGTCATATTGTGAATAAATATAAGAGCCTACAAAATATATTAATTAAATATGTGTATTACCTTAACGTTGTAGATCACTGTAGTACATTTTTCTGTCATGTTGATTTTAAATACCTTCAACAGTTTTTAATATTTAATATAAAAGTGCGATTTGGGCAAAGTACGTAGGAAGGATGTATGTTTTGAATGAAATATGAAACAAATAAAACAAATAAAAATGTGTTCATTAAAAAGAAATATGCCCAATGATATCCAGTTTTAATTTTTGGATTGTTTCCCTTTGGTATTAATACGAGAGAAATATTTTAAATATTTAAATTTGACGCTCGTAATTTTAGCCTTGTTCATCATTAAACCATACAATTACTAGTTCACTAATTCACCCATAGATACCTCTGACGTGGCAGGCGTTTTCAATCTAATGTTTATTTTGTTTACAACGAATGTAAGGTAGGAAGTAAATATTGGCAAAATAAATGCTTTGAGTCAAAATTCGTAGGTAATTAAAATAGATTCACATTATTATTCAATAATAAAGATAGTTTACCAATACAATAAATGTAATTTATTTAATATTTAGATAAGCATTTATCAAATACTTGTACCTATCTATTATTTCTATAAATAATACGAATAGTAGTAGGTAGGCAGGTAGTTCTATAAGAACTGTAAAAATTGATTTTCCAGTAATTTTATAATTGGTAGATTTAATGTTAGAAAGTTATATTCATGTAAAGAAATGTAGTTAAAGTTTAGTTGGAACTTATTTGCAGCATAAATTCCTTTACCGCCGTCAAAGGTGTCGACGTTTTTTATATTGCAAATAGGTTTAAAATAAACTTTACCTACATATTTCTTCTATTTTTAAGGGCAGTTATATTGAGTTTTGTGGGTAAAAAATACGTTGTTCGTTTCTTGTAAAGTACTTACCCACCTATGTAGATTTGTTACATTTTTCCTGAAATACAAATGTATAATATGCTCTGGAGACGTTAAAAAAATTGCAAGTTGTGAATTATACAGGGCGTACTTACTTGCAGTAACTCGATAGAAATGCGACAAAAATTTTTGTTTTTTGTCCAATTTTTTACTACTGGGGTTGGGTTAGGTTAGGTTTGTTGTGAGTGGGTCTCAGTAGACCTTCCACTGCGGCCATCAGCAGGCCTATTTTGGCTCACGCCTAATTATATTTCACCCAATAAGTTCAGTCTCTTAATGAAACTGATAACTTTATTGGGTGAGAATGTGTCCAGATCCTCTGGCAGCAGTTGCCCTTTGCCAAATATTGAGAATCGGATCCTCTCCACAGCGGGACAGGTGCATAAGATGTGGTCTGCCTTCTCATCATCCTCCAGGCATAGACGGCACTCGGCGTTTTCCGCTAGGCCGAGTTTATGCAGATGATAGTTTAGTCGGCAGTGCCCGGTATATAGGCCTGTTGGAGTTTTCAGGTTTACCCTGTTTAACTCTAAAAGTTTCTTAGCTCTTGATTTCAAAGGGTATTTTATAAAGGCCTTCGAATGAACTAATCCTGGTAACTCTTGCCAATACTGGAGAGTTTGATTTTCAGCCCAGGTTGAGATAGCCATCTTGGCAGTACTTGAGGATATGCCAGATAATGGTTCTGGTCCGATGAATCGTGATCCCGCTCCTACTCTGGCTAAGTAGTCCGCTATTTCGTTACCTTCCATACCAGAGTGGCCGGGTATCCAGACCAGAGTCACTTTGTTGTTCTTGCTCAAATGATTTAAAGCTTTCTGACAGTTCCATACCGTTTTGGAGTTACACCGGTAGGAGCCAAGGGCTTTTATAGCTGCTTGACTATCTGAGAGAATTTTTATTGATTTTCGTGTAAGATGCATATATTCCAGCCTTCGTACACAGAGTTCAATGGCATGAACCTCAGCCTGAAAAACAGTTGCATGAGTACCTAGGCTTGAGAATATCCTCACCCTTGGTCTGTAGCTATGTACTCCGGCTCCTGTTCCCTCGGGAGTTTTGGAGCCGTCTGTAAACCAACAACTGTCTGCCTTCAGTAGGTCGGCTTTATTCCGATCCCACTCCTCTCTTTCTGGAGAAAGGATGTTGAAGGTCGGTTCGTAGTTGGTCATGGTAGGCATAGTATCCGAGGGCATTCCCAGGATGCTGTGATTCTCTATGTCATCCAGCAACCTGTTCCGCTCCATGATAATAGTCTGAGGTATATTAATGGCCGCTTGTTGCAGTCTAGGTTGCCCACCTGGTCTCTCTCTCCAGATATATATGAAGAGGGGGTAAATCCAGGAGGATATGCATTGCAGCTGACGGTGTGGTGCTAATTGCTTCCGTTACGGTCATGCATGCTAATCTCTGCAGTCCAGAGAGTTTGGATTTGGCTGTCCGTTGTAATCCTTTCGGCCACCAAACAATGGATCCGTATGTTATCATTGGTCTGATGACCGTGATATAGATCCAGTAAATTTGTTGGGGACCCATGCCAGAGGATTTGCCACAAATACGAAGGCATGTCCATAGGGACAGCTTTGCGTTGTGGATTACCTTTTCCAGATGGGAGTTCCAATTAAGTGATTTATCCAGAGTGATTCCTAGGTATTTCACCTCCTCCGCAAATGGAATAGTTTCACCCATTAAAGTGGGAAGTCTTAAGTCCTCCAGCTTCCTTTTCCGGGTGAATAGTACTATTACTGTTTTTTGAGGGTTTACAGACATCTGTTCCCTGTCACACCAGTTACTCACTGCATCCAGTGTGTCTTGAAATGTATTTGATATTACTCCTTCAGAGTTTCCTCTGACTAGTATGACTAGATCATCTGCATATGCTAGAACCTCAACCTCCCACAGTGTGAGAATAGCCCGTAGGTCGTCCACAAGAGTGACCACAAAAGGGGGGAGAGAACCCCACCCTGCGGGCATCCTCTCGTAGCTCTAAACCTAACTGTTTCTCCCTGTAGAGACGTTGTTATGGTTCTGTTTGATAGCATAGCACGAATCCAGTCGCCTATAGTAGGCTCAATTCCTCTGGCAGCCACTGCTGCATGTAAAGAGTCGGGCAGTGCATTATTAAATGCTCTCTCAATGTTGAGAAAGGCTCCCACCGAAATTTCCTTCATTTGAAGGGATTGGGTGATCTTCTCGACTAGGTTATTGAGTGCTAGTTCTGTTGATTTTCCTGTCTGATAGGCGTACTGATGGATATTGAGGGTGTGATGATTTAGGATGTTCCCCCTGATATATCCGTCCAGCACCTTCTCCAGGCCTTTCAACAGAAAATATGTTAGGCTAATTGGTCTAAGCGATTTAGGGCTTGGGTCTTTCCTACCCATTTTTGGTATATATACTACCTTAACCGCCGACCAACTGGATGGGATATAGTTCCATACCAGACTAGCTCTGAATAGTTTAATTAGTGGGAGCAATATTTCCAGTCCATTTTGTAGTAGAGCTGGAAAAACTCCATCCTCTCCTGGCGATTTGAATGGTTGGAATGATTTGATGGCCCAGTCAATTGCCGGTATTGTGATCACCTTTTTATCCGTCAGCCAATCATTTTTATCAGGTCGTTTTAATCGGCCTTCTGATGATGACGGCTGTTGGTCTATTTCCGTCTTGCTTCCTCCCTCCGAGATCGATACCTGGACGGCTACAACGTCCTGGGTGCAGTAACCTGTAAGTAAAAAATGGTTAATGTTATTTCTGATCAAGATACATGCTCTGGGTCTTTCATCAGAGCCGATTTCTATTACCTTGCCAGAAGTATTTCCCAGGCCGCTTACTCGGCCTGTGTTACATGTCCAGGGTTCCTGGAGGAGAGCGATGTCGATTTGCTCTTCCTTAAATCTTTTGCCGAGGACGTATGAGGCCGCCTTGGCTTTTTGTAGATTCCCCTGTAGACACCTAATATAAGATGTCATTGGGGAGTTGATTTGAGGATAAGTATTAAGGATAAGGGTACTAGTTGTGGAAGTGTTGAGAAACGGTTGGATAGGGTTAGGTTTGTGGGTTTAAAAAGGAAGTTAAGGGGTGGTTTTGTCTGGATTAGGTTCCCCCGCCGTTCCCTTCTTCGAAGGTGGTTTAATTCCACTCTTCTTGAGATGGGATTTATTCGGGAGGGATTTTCCTTTCCCAGAGGTTCCTTGTCGGGGCTGTTCGTTCCTCTTGGGAAGCGATTGTAGTTCGCTTTTCCTTAAGGACGTTCCTGCCACCGCTTTCTTATCAGAGGGGTCTTTACCTCCTCTGACTTTTGGGCGGAATTGGATTTGTCCAAATCCACAGAAGAGCCTGAAATGCAGTCCCTCCAGTGCAATCATGGACGCTTTATCTACTGAGAAGGTCCATGTTTGACCAGAGCCTGAATCCTCCCGGTGTAGTACGTTCCTCGGGTGTTCAGACCGTGGTTCATTTTCCTCAGCCTGTTCAGCACTACCTCAGAAGACAGCCGGTTACCGGCGTCATTCGGGATATATGCCGAACAGACATGAGGTTTGGGAAGGTCCTGCCCCTGCACGAATTTAAGACGCGCTCCTTCCCATGGATGGAGGCGTTCTGTGGCGCTTTCCATCCACAAAGTGCTCGTCCCATCCGCACAGGTGATGAGAAGCCACCCAGGCCGTTGTGTGCAGCCTAGGAACCTCACCTGAGGACCTTCGTCTGGGATTGCCTCTACAGCTTGCATTATTGCCTGCTGTAGTGCTCTCATCTGTGTACTCGTTAGGGTCGCCGTTGGGTAGTTGGAATGGATTATGCCCACTCTGACCCCCTCCACAGCTTCCCTAAAGAGCAGTTTTACAGCTCCACCTTCCCGGGGCTTTTTTTGCTCGCTGGCGTGGTGTGCTGTCGTCGGAGCGTAGACACTTCCCGGTTACAGCTTGCTCAGAGGAGGTTTGTTGCCCCCGCTCTGGCTGCTGTTCGGTTGGCCGTTGCTCCAACACTTTACTTAAGGCGGTTTCGTATGGTATTCCGCTCTTAAGTAAACGACCAAGGCATCTTCTTGCAGCACCCCCCAGTCGTTTCATTTTAAGGTTGAGTCCATCCAATTTCTTGGATACCTTGTCCTCTGAAGTTCTCAATTGTCCGGCCCTTAGAGACGGACAGTTTAACAGCTTCCGCTCCTAGTCCGATGAAATCGAGGTTTCTGATGGAGTAGGATTGATCCCAATCTCCATATGTTCTCCAGTTTCCTGGAAATCGAGAGCTTGTCTTCTCTCATTAAGGGTGTCAGTAGTATTAGTACCCTCCACAGCCTGACATCCCACTGTGGGTACTGAGTAGTCGTTGGCTGACGGTCGGGTGGAGCCTACTCTCCTACTCTCTTCCCCGACCGGAACTGGGGTACGGAACTGGGGTATCCCTCCCCTGCTCCGTAAACTTTTCCATGTTCGTGTCCATGTTCATGTTGGTCCTAGCTATGGTCCTGGGCCCGCGCCACAGCACCAGGGAACTTTTTTTTGTTGAAGAGATTGTTTCCCTCTGTGCAAGCCTGTTGGTCCACGGGTGTTGTTTTATTTCACACCTACCCGGTGACACCAGTGTCAGTTAGGGCATTCCCCTATCCCCCTGGGGACTTAATATACCTAACGGTTGACAAACAAATTGTACCAGCCCTATTGGGTGTGGCATTATTAAACTGGTGGTATAAATCGAATATTTCACGTATTTATGGATAATCAGCTGCATTCCCTTTGCAGGGGCTAGAAATGTTGGTTTTGTCTTTAAATTTTAAGTAAAATATATAGGTACCTACCTAGGTATTACAATTACAACAAAATTATACTAAGATACAAAGAATAGAGAGCGCTATATAAAATTTCATCACTATAGAACATACAGACTTTAAGTTAAAACTTTGAAACTAAAAACGTAATATATGAAATTTCGCTATACCATCATATAGTCTGATGTTTTATTATGTAAATAAATTATTTTATGTAAACCTATACTTGTCTATGATTTTCGAGGAAATTTTGCAAAACTTTCTATTGAATATAAAAATCCAGTAATATAAAATTTGTTAAAGACAAGCAAATTATATGTAAATAAAGTGAGAGGATTCGACTTTTGGTATTTTTTACTATTTGTCATGATTCAAAATTCTCACATCTATCGGCATTTTTTGGTATTTTAATTTTTATTATACTTTTATTTGTTACTATAGGTGAACTTTGTCGTTATACCTACACCATAATTGTATGGTGCACAGGTTTTGTTAGGAACGAGGTTAGGTATAACATTAAATACATTAATGATTCCAAAATATATACAGGGAGTTCAGGTATGGAAACAAAACACAAAATATATTTTATATCTATATTTTAAGAAATCAAATTTTAGATTTTTCTTTTTGTTAAATTGCCTCCTCAATGCATGGTGGATCATAACAGCTTTGTCCTCTAGGCCACCTCTTCCTGGAAAGAATACAATCTTTATAGAATTTTGTCCGACATGGTAACATTTTATTCTTCCACAAATCTTCATCTTTTTTTATTATTCCAGTAAACAAATTCTCATCATCGCTTACATAGACTACAAAGTAACATTCTGTGCAGTTTACTATATTAAGTTGGCGCTGTATCTGTAGAAATAAATATTAACACTATAGTAAAATAATGGTCAAATAAGTATTTCTTTGTAAGTTTTGTAAAGATGGTTATCGTTGCCTACTAAAAAGTAAAAAATTTAATGCAATGTATTTATAATTTTCAGAGAGTACAAAATAAATAAAATATAGATTACAAAGAGTAGAGTTTACGTTTTTTCTGTTGAAATTTGAAATTATAATATGCCTAATGAGCCCAAGTGACAATACGATGTCAAAACGGTAAATCATATAAATCCGGAAATAACACATTTTCAAACTAATAAATCGTATACATACTTGATAATAGTATGGATGGGTTCGTTTCAATCTCATTTCTCCATTATGGAATTCTAAAAACGTTTTATGTTGCTCTGTAGCCTCTTTTAACGATAAGTTTTCCTTTAATAATTTTGGAAGGCATTTTACTTCTACACAATGAGTATCATTCACTAATCCTAAAACATATCAACTACAGTATTACGTTACTAAACAAATTAAACAATAATTATATCAGCAGGTGATGCAGCTAGATAATTATAGAAGAAATCAATGTAAAGTCCAGCAGGTATGACATTTATATGAAGTTATTTTCTAATAAGTGAATAGCCACGTTTTCGTATTTTTTCCCATATGCCATACTTGAACTTGTGTACTCCATTGGGTATAATATATTTATCACTAATTCATGGCAACGTGTTGTATTTCTTCGATTAATAACAGCTCCAAAATTAGAGGCTGTTAATCTTCTGCTTCTTTCAAGTTTGTATAGGCCATTGTCAAATTGACCAATTGTGAGTTGCGAAATTTCATTTCTTCTCTCCTCTGATACCTTAAGTTATTAGAATTAATGGTAGGTGCAATAAAATACTTTATAATTGGTTTTAAATGACAACTTTAAAGGACATAACAATATTTATTACCTGCAATTTTTCCATAATTATAGATTTAACTGATTGGAGTCCTAGTTCCACTTGTATCGCTTTGGGTCCATAGTCAATATTTTCTAATTTTGTTTGTTTTTTCTTTCCTTAGGGATAGTACTTCGTGCCTTAGCAACTCTCATCTCGTGGTGATTTATTGATTATTTAATGTAATGTTCCATAAATTGTCATTGGAGTCATTTTCCAGCATTAAATCGAGCTGAAATGCTCATGAAAAGTCCAGCCCAATTATTTGTTTTATTATTGATAAGCTGATGGGACTTTCGCAATAGATACTCCAAGATAGCTAAAATAAGACCTCAATAATAACAACAATAAATTCAAAAAGACACATTAAATTGAAAACAACATACTTACAATTAAAATGATTATATAAACCAGATCATTTTATGTCATTTATTTTACTGTTCTCTGTCTCTCCTAATTTTTCACAATAATAATTCTTGCAATTCGTGTGATCCTCAAATACATGCTCAATTCAATTTTTCAAATCATTACAAAGTTCATCTGCAGTACCACATTTGTAAGCGCAATTATACATTCAGATTTTAATTGTCTCCGTGCATTTAATCCCACCGCTTTTTCATTTTTAATTACACGTGATGCTTTTCCATAATTTTTTATTGCATGGTTGGCAAATTCAGTTTTTCTTACAAACTGACCGTAGGGCACTTTTGTTCTGATATTTGCAAAAGTGCTTGAGTCACCATGAGCAATAAACATTTTATACCTCAGACTATGTTGTTCCTCACTATTACAAAATCTTTCGACAATATGTCTTGTTCCCTGACTGGAGAGCTTCCCGACTAGTTCCTGTAACAATTATGTTCCTTGGCAGTTTGTTGCTTATTTGTTGCCCTTGCACAAATTGTGCAATATTTGTTTCTAACTCTTAAAAATAGCAATTGCCCTGTTTCCTCACCTATAATAACAGCCTACTAAATATTATTAGCCATTAACACACAACAATTAACATTGTTCATTAATATATATCTTACAACTCCAGATGCCGCATTGTAGTTATGTCCATAAGATCGTTTTGATCATCCACCATCCAAAAACACCGTAATATAAGGTACACCATCTTCATCGGTATGGCCTCTGGAAATGGAAATTGCTCTTTCTTCTTTTCCAGCTTTCACCATGTCCAACCGCAACTGATCATACATACCTTTAAAAACAACTAAGAATTAATTAAGGAATTATGGAAAAAAAAGTTAAAAAAAATCGTGTGCCTCACCAGGTTATTTTTTAAACAATTTGTAAAATATTTGTAAAACATTTTTTTTTTCAGAATCAGGCGGAGAATATATCGAAAGATTTCAAATTTCATAAAAAAAAATATTATTTTTTTTATAAAAATACACCTTTTTGAAACTTGGACAGTGAAAAATGAGTGTAAAATTTCAAGACGGTGTAACTTTATAAAAATGCCAGATTTTTTAATGAAATTTGAAATCTGTCGATGTTTTCCACCTAATTCTGGAAAAAAATGTTTTGCAAATATTGTACAAATTGTTTAAAAAATAATCTGGCGAGACATAATTTTTTAAACTTTTTTTCGCAAATTTCAATAACATTTTTTTTTGACAAACTTCTTCAATCAGTCTTGATAGTTATGCCTTAAAGTACCACTTGAGTCCTATGCTCTAATACTAAGATATGACATAACCTAAATTTCACCAGTTGCCACTGATACTTAGAAATGATAAAAATGATTTGCATTTTTTTTTTATTTTGGATACACATATCATTTGTAACTCATTTTCTGTATTATAAAAAATAGTTTATTAAAACATGGTTACTACGTAACAACATTTGATATAATTGCTGCAGATAGTGAGTGCCACATATTCGAAAAAATATCCAACATTTTTCACAACCAAATTACAAAAAATATTATTAGGTTCTGAGTAACATCGAGATATTATCTAGATTGCAAAGAAATATAACAAAACAAAACATTCATAGAATATTGTGTATCAAAATACGAAATTCATTGCAATTTTGGGACCAATTGTAACGAGTATTAAATTTGGATATATTTTTTTTCTTTATCATTCGTGACATCATAACATTTGATTTCTAGCAGGAATATACAACGTGATTTTTTTTATTCGAATCATATTTTTTTGCGAATTTTTCCACTATTTGATGTTCTATTGTTTGTTTGACTTTAGATTAAAAATGCCAAGAAAAAATACCATCTTTTCGTTCCTTGAATTTGTTCCCTAGCACAACCGTAAAGGTGTTAGCGCTAGATGGGCCATCCTGTATCTACTAGTCATAAGACTATGACAATAACTGTTTACCTTTACCAAATTTATTATTACGTCCGATATTTAACCCTTTAGTGCCCAATTTTTTCCCAGCCCAAAATTCACCTTAGGTTAATTTAAATTTGCTAATACTCATTCTGCATCTAAATTTCACTTAGCGTGTAACCAATTACCAGTATACCTTGTAAAGGTGTGTCTGCCTGAGGTGGACCTGGGCAGTGCAGAAAAATAAATGTGTGGGTGAAATTAAAACAATAGCATTTCTTTGATCCTATCTTTTATTATTAATTTTTTTATTGTATTTTATAATTGTTTTATACTATATTTTTGTTTTATGTGGAAAATGGTAAAGCAATTTTTTTGCAGCTGTGCAACATAGATTCACTTTGCATTTTGAACAAGTGCATTGGGTTTCTGATTTGCACTCAGGTACTTTGCATTGCCGTTTGTCTGAATGATCCATCCATTCTGGCCAGTGATTGAGTTCATCAAAACGGGTATCAGGTGTAGGTAAATAGGGAAGTCGTCTCAACAGGAACTTCGAGAGGGGGTGTTGGCGTACATCTGGGACGACCAACCGATTTTCTTCCGGGTTCCTCCATTTCGTTTTTACATAATATAGCAGCTACCTGTCTTCTAAATACAGGTGGCTCAATATTCAATGTTTTGGAATGTTTTCTATTCAATCGTTTATACAACAACTAGGCATTGACCATGGCAATGCCCATGACGTGATAAAAAATCGGTTGGTCGACTTATTTATCCTCTTCCTGATATGATATGATTAGATCGTGTTACGAATTTCTGCCAAATTATGATGTCAGGGTCGTTTGGTAACTTTACTTTTATACCAGATTCGGGTTTTGGCAATCGTTACATAAAATCCCGGTTTTATAAAATTATCCTTGCAATAAATTGGTAGCTAATATACCTGTCAGTGCCACAGCTATACTTAGGAATGTCGTTAAGTAAAAAAAAAGTATTGGTGCCACGTAATTTTAAACTGACTGTATATTAAGTTAGACAATATTTCTCTAAAACCACGAAACTTCAGAAATACCACAATTTATTATATCAGGATAACCAATTATTGCAAGTAAACATACAAAAAAAAGATCAAGGAGCATTCACGCCACACCAAATAATAGCCGCAAATAATATCTAATATGTAATTTAATAGAAAAGTTACTTACAAAAGGAAATTGAGTAAAATTATCAGGAACTTGTGTGAGCAATGTATATAAGAAATTTTAATCAAAATATACAACAATGCAAAATATGTGAGGTACCTATAAAAGCAAAACAGGTAAAATATCTTGGATAAAAAAAATATATAAATTATCCCCAAACGTGATCACGAACGGTTCACAAATTACTTAATAAGTTATAATATTTGTGATACTTTAGATGCACATATTATTAATAGAGCCAGTTTAAAGACATACTTTAACTAAGTAAATGAAATTATATAATGTATGTCAATTATATAGAGAACTTGTACGAGTTGCACAATAAAAATAATCGTAAAGTAAGTACTTATAATTAGATAAACTATGTACTGGAATTCGAACACAGCAATTTAAATTTAAAGAAAAGTTAAGTGCAGTTTACCTCGTTCTCCTTTAAACATATGACAGTAAAATGTTAAGAAAAATAATAAATTAAAGTAAGGTTAATTTGGCTTATCTGTTTGGTGGATGTGTGTAGTATATATCGCAAAACACCAGCTCCTTGGATTGCAATGCCTAGAACTCCTATTCGAAACAATAGAACACTCTTGGAAAATTTCTACTAAGCTTCTAATTGGGGGAACGGTCAAATATTTCTATTTTCTGACTCCTATACACGTTAATTAGAACGCAATTAAGTTCCTCTTGTAGATAATAACAGAAAATAGTGGTATTTTCTACGAATAGTGAAATTCTTCTAAGTAACAATTAGGTTAAAATATAACCAGAAGATAAAACCCTAAAATAATATAAGAAAATTAAAGAAAATTATAACGACATACCTGATTACTTTACCTCTAGCACAAGAGGGTTTTAATTTCAAATAATTGAAAATAGCCAAATGGAAAGCTAACCAAAGAACGATGACAATATATCCCGAAAACGGTAAATCTCCAATTCATCAAACCAAATATCTTCTCCAAACTGAAGAACTCAGCACCACAATCGAAAATTGTTAACTTTTGGGTTTATATAATAAATCCCTTCACGGATGTTTATAAATACAAATTAAACTTTATATGAACCCAATGTCAGTCACCATTCTTTCAAAAAAAGTTAATCATCCAATAAAAACGCAAAATTCCTCATCGACTGCGACTGTCCGGTTTTAACGAGATATGCAACCAGGCGTTCACAGAAAATAAAGTAGTGTTGCTAACCTTGCTTAAAATTAAATTATCACCCAAATTATAACATTTGCTCATTGGTAATATTTTAAAACCGCCTTCGGCGACAATAAATTCAAACCGTCACAATCGACACCACCCATGTGTGCATTATACTCATGAACAGTGGTTGGGCAGTCCACTTCAATTCTCTGTTTCTGTGTACGGTCAAAACGTGAGGCTTTGAGGGCGATTTGTTCAGCATCACCGATTATGAATGGCTGGATACCCACAATCCTCGTGTTTTTTTTTTTGACCTCTTTATCAGTAGATAATTTGCAGTTTGGAATACGAGTCACACGAATTGTTCCCAAGGAAAATATTCCTCTGTTGTGTAAATACACCAGCAATGGCAATGCCGTGTAAAAATTGTCGAAATAAATAATATGGTTCTGGTGGTTATGAATAATTTGTGACAACCTTGACACCACACTGACGGCTGCACCCAAATCTGATGCTCCATTCGGTATTACATTATCACCTGCACTAGAATAAAAAACCCGTATGAATAACCGTAGGAATCACATAACACAAATAGTTTCATACCCCACTTATGTGGTTTAGCAGGCATATATTGACGCAGGTGTGAAACCATTTTCGTAGAACACATTTGTTTATCCACACAAAGACGTTGAGACATTAGCACTGATTGAAAGCGTTTATTGAAATGTTCTACAATTGGTCATACCTAGAATATTGCATTAAATTGTGGGTGATCTCTTGCTAACAGGTTTGTGTTATCATTGAAGTGTAAATAACGACGTATTTCCTCGAATCTGTTTCTTGTCATTGCTTGTCTTATAGGCTTAAATGAGTTTTCAGCACAATATTCTCGAGTATTTGGATATCGATAGATCGACATATAAAAGAATCTCTACATATTTTTGTATCTCCCGTGGCGATGTTACGAATTTGGTAGAAATGTTTATTTGACGAGCGTACAAATTGGTTTGATCGGCAATGTGTTTGAATAAATCCTTGTCAGCAAAATATTTGAAACAATCGTAAGGCGTTTTGAGTTAATAAAACCGTTCGGTATACTGTATTTGAACTGTATTTGCTTTTCGTGTAGTTGGATATTTTTCATGCGTCATAAAACGTTTTTGAATACTAGACTTTTTGGGTCAGTGTCTCTAGATGATCCAAGAAATGTATCAGGATCTGCAATACTGTCATCAGAGAAGTCGGCTTCATCATCAGAGTTCAGTTCATTAGTATCCACTTCATTTAATAATGAAAAGATTTCGTCTTGCTACATTTGCGATATATCGTAAACTTTACGATCCATAGTTAAAATTATAAATACACCTTATCCAATATTATTTATGCAACTACATTACAAAAAAGTGCTGAGGTAATTACATTATATCTATTATTTATTATTTCTACCTGCCCAAATCCGCCTCCAGGTGTGTATAACTAACAGGACAGGTGTGCATTTTGGCATGAACAATTTATTTTTCAGACATATTTAAACTGAAGTAGAATGAATATCAAAGCTTACCTGTAATTTTGTCTTCAATGCTAAGCACTAGAAATATTTATTTTCGATTTTCAAACGTTTAGTGTAATCTACACAACCACACCGTTCCAACTCTGACACTCTAATGATATTTACAGCACAACCGCTTGAGTTTCCAGGTAGAACATTTTACACACCTACTAGTGGAATATAGCCTGCAGGCGGACATGAGAAGTAATGCTAGAAAATGTTTATACTCCTATAATATTGTTAACTAGCTTTACGTGTCGTCCGCCTCAAGGCAGGCTTGGGCACTAGAGGGTTAAAAACAAAACACGGCAAATGAATTGTTATTTTCAATAAAATATTGGAATTTAAAAACGAGTATATTATATCATTCTGATCTACATAAACATATCAGTACCAGCAAAACTGCATTTTAATGTTTTATCAAAAACAAAGTTGCTGAGTGTCTGCGCGGTTCTTAGCGTGATAACCTGTAAGATGAAATTTGTATCGTTTCAATAATTTAACTTTTATGGACGCACTAAAAACTAAAAGTTAATAATATAATAAGAACATGTTAATTAGAAAGGAAGGCAATTATTCAACATTCATAATTTAGGCAGGTACATCTAGTTTTTTTAAACATTTTAAACTTTTTTACGATCCATGGATTGCCAATAATGGACCTTTCCTATGGCCTCCTCGCTCACCCGATTTATCAGTTTTAGATTATTTTATTTATTTTTTTATTACAAATAACGTTTATGAGAGCCCATTAACAACTATTGAAGATTGTATGCAGAGAGTAAGAAATGCATTTCAAAACTTATCACAGGATTCAATTAGAAGAGCTACCCATAAAGATAATTAAAATGGAATCATGTTTTTAGTTGATTTTATCTTAACTCTTTTTAGTTTATGCAAAGTGTTTTCAATCCACTTAATAGGCATGTTACAGTGTTTATTGTTATTTTCCGTTTTTGTGTATATCTAGCAGTGGCGGCTCGTGATATTTTCCACAGAGGAGGCTTGAAATTTAAATGGCAACTAAATTTCTATATGATTACAATTTGCACATTTCCCCCACCACCTTTGAGGTAGGAAAACGGCGCGTTACATTTTTTTGTCGTAGGTCGATCGCCAGAGTAGCCCTACTATCCCACTTATAATTAAATTATCACTTCTAATAAAAATCAAAATAGTTTTGGAAAAAAACTGATAAATAAAGGTGTTTTTTTTTTCAAACAAAAAATTGTATTCATTATTACTGCCAGAGTGTAAATTATTACTTTTAATAAAAATTAAAATAGTTTTGAAAAATATTTTCTAAAAAATAAAAAAAGTAAATAAATATTACTTCTAAAATAATAACTAACTATATTAATCTTTGGTGTAAAGTCTAAATATTTTCATAAATCAGTGGTAACCTGCGATTTTCAGAATAGCAAAATGGTTGATTACTTCTTCATAAAATGAAAATAAATTATTTTTTCTTCAACTCTGACAAAAAACGTTTTTCTATTGAAATAAGCGATATATTTGACAGGCGGTCTTAAGTTGTTGTGTTTCGTGTAAATGTTTTTATGCGTTTGAGTGCTGAAAACGATCGTTCTACAGAAGCGGAGGTTACCGGAATTGTTAACACTAAAGATAAAAGTTTGTACAGTTCAGAGAGACAGCTTTTTAAATTATTATTATATATAAAAGTAAGCATTTCTTGAGGCGATTTTGAATTTGCTAAAAAGTTGCTGGTCAGAATACAACAC
>JANEYF010003273.1:0-50000 GCA_029963845.1 Rhamnusium bicolor | reverse complement strand
ACTGAGTTAGGCTGGCGTTTTTAGGAGACAGCCTGTATATATATATATATATATATATATATATATATATATATATATATATATATATATATATATATATATATATATATATATATATATATATTTTATTATCATATTTTTTCATAAATGAGTTTTTAAAAAAGGTTTATTTATTTAAGAGTCAACGTTGAATCTACAGAAATAAAGATTTGAATATAAATATGTTTATTATAACATGATGAGTACAAGAACTGAGTTAAGAAAGATTATGGAGCTAATTTATAAGCTTCCTAGTTATGCTGGATAAGCGTTTTTAATAGTTCTCAAAGTTCGAACAAAGCAAGTGCTGAATAAACAATTTGTAATTCTAAGACAAAAATTTCTTATCCGCAATGTAGGTGTAATATGATATTATGAGATATTATGAAGTGAAGCCAAAGTCGTGTATATGTTAATATACAGTGGTGTGGATTTTATATAACAACTTCCCACTTATTAAAAAAGTTGGTGTTTATGCAACAACCGTCGCAAAATGAATGGAGAGCATGAAATCAAAAATGATATGAATCGAATGAAAATTCAAACTAAACATTTGAAATGTAAAATATAAAGGTAGGTTATAAGCACAAAGGCGCAAAAATAGCAATATATAAAATGTACTGAAAATGTAAAATAATGTAAAACGTGATAATAATTAAATTTAAAAAGTAAAAATGCAAAACGTTAGTACGCAGTAATAAACGTTATAAAATAGAAATGATTAAAGTTTGAAAATGAAATAAAATTCACTGAAGTCAGTAAGATTCACAATGAATTATTGAGGTCCACATTAAAGCACAGAATACACAAAAAGTCTTTTTAGGTAAGTTCTGTTGCTTCATTTTCCTCTTCTTCACGAATCGGAGGTCGTTTTCTTGCAGGGAGTATGTTAGCGAAACTTCTGAAGGTTTTGCTAGGTCCCGGAGGAGGTGGAGGTGATGTAGCTGCGTCTTATTTTTGTTTTACACTTACAAAATACATAGAGGAATAGTAGTCCAAAAATTAGTGTTATTATGAAATATGTGAACCAGGAGATGTGTTTGAATATAAACGGTTCGTTGATTAGGTCGTCCAAATCCTTCGAGTATTGATCCAATTTATGCTTGGCAATCTCGAGATCTTCTGTGTTTAGATTACTTAGTTTCAGTGGCTTTAATTTTGGTAACTGAATTTTGTCTGGAAGTTCGTTATAGCACTCATATGGGATTTGGATAGGATGGGTGTTAACCTTAATATCTACTATTTCGTTTGAACTTGATTGAATTTTGGTTATACCAACGAAAGCGTAACAATTGGGTTGTAATTTTATAATGGAGTTTTTGGTAATGATTTCAGTTTTTGAATTTCTCTTTGGACAGTTGATGGTAACATGCTGGGGTTCTACATTGATGACTAACCAGGCGTTTTTCTGAAATTTTTGGTCATTGTGACCTTGACTTATAATGAAAGAGGTTTGGCAGTTTTCAGGTAGGACCCTAAGATTTTTGAAAAGCCTAGCTTCGCAAATGACAGTGTTGTCTATTGGGTAGGCGAACAAGTTTGAACATAATTTGGTTCCAATGTTAAGTTGTCGACATTCTCCCAAGTCCGAAATGGATATGAACATCAAAGAATCATCATCTCTCGCGATATATTTGTGAGAGACTGACAAAATATGGTGCAACCCAGTTCTGTTATCCAGGATAGGAATGGGAAATAATTGATAGGCTATGTAGGTTTGGGGGTCTACCAATGGTATGTTTAAAACAAAAATTAAACTAGAATCAGTTTGAAACGCTCGAAGCTCGATAATATCCAAATATTGAGCAACTTTTGATAATTCTATCGCAAGTGGCAAATTTTGTGAAATTTCCTGTAATGAATTTATTAAGTGATCTCCAGTAATGATAGAAGTATGAATAATTTTTAACCGTACAAATGTTATTGAAAATATCGTTCAGATCGTTTTCAATGTACAAATAACTAGCCATTAATTGTTCACAAATTTCTAGACATTTTAATTTTGTTCTGATTATTTGTATTTAAGATAGCATCCCCAATTTCTTTGATATCATCGTTAAATGTTTCTTCGTCAATCTGTAATTTCTGAATGGTCGAGTTGAGGTTTCTAATGACTGACATTGTTACTGAAATTTGGTTTTTCAACAAGTTTTCTAATTCGCGTTTGTCTCTATTTAATTTATTGATGCAGTTAGAGTAATATTCACCATCTTCGGCGTCTAAGTTTCCGGAAATTGATTTGAAAATGGTACCTATACCGTTTAAAAGTCCGCATTTGTAGCGTTTTGTTTTGAACTTCATTAAATTTTGATTGTATGCTTTTGGAAATTTGTGTTAAAAGGCTATGATGGATTTTAACTTCGCTTAGGAAATTGTTCATATTATGAATAGCAGTATCAAGGGTATTTATGATGGTGTCTAAAATCTTGTCATTTTTGACAAAAGCGCATTTTAAGGAAGAAAGGTTTTTGTGTACCAATAAAGTCGTTTGTCACTGCTATGTCTGATATTTCGTGGTAATTAAGTTCTTATAGTATTGTTTATGGGTATGATTTTATATTGGGAGACTGCCAACGTAGCTGATCCGAGCAGTATGACTTATCTGAAACCAAGGTTAACTTTCAGAATAGGGTTTCATTCTGTCGAAATGTACTTTAGTGGTTTGGCTAGTATTAGTATTAGTATTTGTCTAAATTATTTTCTACACGATACGTTTGCGTGAGGTCAAATTAGTTTTGATATTTAAATAATGTAAAAAATAAAGTTTCATTAACAGTTTCTGGATCGAAAGGTGAAGGAATGATAAAGTACTTTCATTTTCTGACCGTTTTTCTTGAGACAGTGTTAATTTGGATATTAAGGAAATCGGGGTGTTCCTCGAAAATATCCTCAATTATTTTATAATGATGATCTTGTAATTTACACATATTGAAAGAACGTAATAATATTTTTATTTTCCCTGTCTAACAATCTCTTATTAGAAAATTGAATTTTGGAATAATCGATGTGATTTTGTTTTATATAAATTAATAAGGGTGTTGAATTCGTGAGCAATTTGTTCGTCTGTAATTTCGTTATTTGTATTCTCATGGTCATCTGTGTCATCCTCATTTGCTGCTAAAATTTTAGAATTAAATTTGGAACAATCCGAAAAATGATTTATTTTTATTCTAGATGAAGCGTCCGCATTTTTTGTTATTTTTACCAGGTTTGTAAACGATTTCATAATCGTACTCTTCGAGTTTTAAACATCAGCGTGCTAATTTGCTTCCTGGGTCTTTTATGGAAAATAACCAGGTAAGTGGTCGATGGCCCGTAATTAGTTTGCCCCTTCTACCAAATAGATATGTCCTAAAGTGCTTAACTGATAAAACTATGGCTAAAAGCTTGCGTTCTATGGTTGAGCACTTAGTTTCGGCATTGCATAAAATTCGGGAAGCATAAGAAATGGGTAAATCTTTACCAATAGATTCCTGTGAGTACTTTGCCAATCACGAACGCGCATGCGTCCGTAGTTAATACGAAAGGTTCGTCGAAATTTGGGTATATTAAAATAGATGATAGTCAATTAGTAAGTGAATTTTGGCAATCATTATCAAAGTTGAAGGGAACGTCCTTTTGTAAAATTTAGAGAAGTTTGTAATGAACTTGCGATAATAACCTGCAAGTCCTAAAAATGATTTAATTCCTTTTCGGTCATGTGGAAAGGTTAAAATATCGTCCACTTTACTCGGGTTAGGTTTTACACCGTCCTTTGTTATTAAATATCCTAAATGTGCCACTTTCTTTCGTAGAAATTCGCATTTGTCGGATTGTATTTTTAAATTAGCTTTTTGAATACCTCGGTTAAGTGGGAAATGTGCTTGTGGATGGTAGGTGAATAAACGATAATGTCCATATAGACCAGACATCTTTCGTTTTGAGTTCCAACTAGAATATTATCTATCACTTTTTGAAAAGTTGATGGAGCGTTCTTTAGTCCAAAAGGCGTGCGCGAGAACTCATAATTAGAGTTGGCATTTCGATCCGCAAATCATGGGCGCTGCCAGGTAGTTAAATACCGAAGTACGTAAGCGAGACTTGCTTACTATTTTAGTCTACTGTTATGCGTCGAGGTGAGTAACGTAATTTATTTTTCTCCGTTGTATTGTTGATAATTTTATTTTTTGTATTTTATTCTTGATATTAATTTAATAATAAACAGTAAGTAAGTCAGACCTGCCCAAGGGTGAAAAACGGTCATACGCTAACAAAGTGAATAATTGTATCAGTGAATTCCGGGATTTATTCTACAATAGTGCTATAATGATTTGTAAGGTGTGCGAAACTGACCTCATGTGCTGGGACAAATGTGATTGTAAACGTCACGTAAATTCTGTGCAACATAAAACTAAACGTAACTATGTACCAACTGTAAGCGAAGACATTGTAAATAAGATCAAATGTGTACTAAAAAATACAAGGCTGTGGTTATGTGTTGACGAGACGATAGATTATAAACAAAAATTCTATTGTAAATGTTATAGTACGTGTACTGGACCCTCTTAAACCAACATTTCCACTGTTACTAGCTAGCAAAAGACTAACTGAGTATACTGGCCAAACAATTATGCAGATGGTGCTGGAGACATTAGAAAAATTTGACCTGTCAAAAAGTCAAGTGTTGATGTTTTTGACCAATGGTGCCGCGACAATGCGTTTACTAGACCGTTCTCTTCAAGAACACGGTTGTAGTTTAGTACATGTTACGTGTAAAGTGCATGCTTTACACCTTGTGGCAGAAACTATTCGACAAGGTTTTCCAAAGGTAGATGCATGAATAACAAATATTAAATAAGTGTTTCTTAACACCACTAAACGTCTACACGCATTTCTTAGCAAGTGTCCCGGTATTCCCGAACCACCACAGCCGATTCTTACACGTTGGGGAACATGGTTGGAGGCAGCATTTTATTATGCTGAATATTTACAACAAATAAAAGCTGTCATACTACAATTCAATCCAGACGAGGCTGTAGCTATTAAGAAAAGCCAGACAACATTCGAAGATGTTTCTGTTGACACAGCAATTCACAAGAACTATAAAGGATTACATGACGCCATACAAATTACAAAACAGTGCGTTGTCGTTAGCGGAGTCACTGCAAATAGTGGACGAAGTAAATCGACTGCTACACTCTATAGGTGATGCAAAAAAATGAGCCCGTTGGAGAAAAGTTTGCACGTGTGTTAAAACAAGGCCGGATCCGTTAAGTGAGTTCAAAGACTATTTTAAGTATGCTTGTATTACATCAGTAGATGTCGAACGGTCGTTCTCAAAATATAAAAATATTTTTTCACCACGTCGAACATGACTCTCGGAGGCAACCATAGAAACATGCATGATGCTGCAAAGTTTTTACACATCTTCTCCAGTTTGTGATAACCAAGCTAGTTAAGAGGGTGAGTTGTGCACATTGTTATCAATTGTAACAGTTTATTGATTTTAATACTAGTTAATTTCTCTTCTTAAACTTATTAAGGTGCGTACGCCTATATCCTGCGGCGCGTTTTTTGCCAACTCTACACATAATAGCCGTTTTCAACTGTGAAAGCCGTTTTTTTGAATATCCTCGGAATTGATTTTTAACTTCTTTGTGAATTTGGGGATACCGATATGATTTTGTAATGATAGGTTTAGAATTATTAGTGTTGATCGCGTGTTTAATTTTGTTGGTGACAGTCAGATTATCTCCTAAATAGAATATGTCGTGGAAGTCTAAACAAAGCTGCGTTATTATTTCATCTTCATTTAGATGATCCAAGCGTACTTCATTTTTTATTTGGAAAGTTCTGTCCGTCTGTATATGAGGGTCAAAATTTTGAGTGTTCAAATTAAAAATTGCTTTAAATTTTTGAACTGATTCTAGGTTTAAATTGCAAAAATTAATGGGTTTAGTAATTGCGTTTGCGTTAATTACTCTTGTTACAAATTCGCCTTTTTCATTTGTTTTTACCAAAGCATTAGGTAAGCGTACCTTTTCAATTTCCTGTGCTAGCAGTATAGCTTCAGTGTTAACTAAATTACATTTTAATTTACATATTTTCTCTGTACGAGGTCGATCGAATGTCGTTTCGGATAGAATCTTGACATTTATTTTGACATAACGTGGAAATTCCAGGTTCTGGTGAGTTTTCTGTTACGTTAAAAAGCGGATAAGTTTAAAATTGCTTATTAATTGTTTATTTTTAAAATCAACGACACATTCGTAATGTTCCATAAACTCGGAACCTAAAAGTCCATGAAATTCTTCTCACTTTGTGAGGATCGTTGGGTATAAACAAAATTAAAATTGATTCATTAATAATTAATTTTTGATTCAAGGTATAACCATGCCTTGAATTACAATATTTTCTGGGTATCTTTTTTGATTTACAAGTATTTGGTTTAAAAATGGATATTCCAGCAACGGTATCTATCAAAATTTTGAAAGTGTTGGTAGAGCCTTTAATATAAATTTTTTGAATTTACGATATTAAGCGTTGTTCTTCGTCTAGGTCCCGTAGATTCATGTTTTGTATTTGGTGGGATATTTGCTCCACTCGTGTTGGAGTACCCATGGGATACTCCAGACCTGTCCAAAAATCCTGAGGATTAGCAAAATAATCCTCGCATAAATTTTGATAATTGGTAGTATAATTCTTATACAAATCCTTGTACATTTTGCCAGTTAACAGCAAAATCTAAATTTGATTTGTAATTTTGAGGACAATAATTTTCGAGCTGTTGATTACAATCGTCATACTGATTGTAAAAATCGGTAGTTTCGCATTCTGGTTGATTATAAAATTCGTTAAAATTTATGGTGTGTTCTTTGTGGGTTAGGACGATAAAAATTACTGCTTTGCGGATTAAAAGGTCTAATTTGAAAATTTGAATTAGGCCTTATTACTAAGGATCTATTTTATTGAGACGGTCCTGATTGTTGAACATTTTGTTGTGGCGTTAAATTTCTTTGAGTATTTTAGTTGGGTAAATTTTGAAAATTAGGTCTCGGTTGATTAACGTAATTAGGTCTGAAATTTTGGTTTTGCGGAGCAAATTGTGCCTCGTAGGGCACTCGGTAAAGGAGTGTCCATTTCGTTTACAATAGGAATACAATTTTTCAATATAAAAATTAGGTGGCTTTGGTAGATTTGGCATTGGTTTATTTTCTGTTTTATTCGTAAATTTTTTAGATTCAAAATACGATATTTGGAGTTCTCTTTTGACACGGTTTATTGCTTCAAGCATGTTTAGAGGGTTTCCGCCCCTAAGGTTTTCCTATTTCTGGTTCTAATCCGGTTAGTAATGTAGTTAATGTCATATTTTCGATTAAATTAGATTGCACGGTTTTTTTCGCAAGAGCGAGATATTATTTTTGCACAGCGGCATGCATTTTGCGTTGTGAGTTTGCAATCTCGAAATGAAAGTTAAAGCGGTATCGTTCGACAATTGGTGAATACGTTGTAAGTCCTGGATTAACGCGGTCAAATCGTGTGGGTCGCCAAAATGAGAGTAATGCTTTGATTTCTCCATGAATTTGGGTTGCGTGAATTTACTAATTCTGCGGTTTTACCGTCAAGTTTATTTTTTATGTGCAAGGTTAATAAGATACGTTGATCGTCTACAGCCATGCCTTGGGCATGAATGCAGGCATTTATAAAAGTTTGTAAAAAAATTGGATTGCCATTAAATTCTGGTACAATCGAGAAAATGTCACTTAATTTGTAGAGTTGGATGCTAGTGCTCTCAGTTGTGAGAGACATGTTGCTCGATATTTAGATTTTATCGAAAATAAAATCAAATGAAGTAAAATAAAATAAAAAGATTAAAAATAAAATAAAAAGATTAAAAATAATGTATATATATATATATATATATGTATATATATATGTATATATATATATATATATATATATATATATATATATATATATATATATATATATATATATATATATATATATATATATATATATATATATATATATATATATATATATATATATATATATATATATATATATATATATATGTATATATATATGTATATATATATATGTATATATATATATATATATATATATATATATATATATATATATATATATATATATATATATATATATATATATATATATATATATATATATATATATATATATATATATATATATATATATATATATATATATATATATATATATATATATATATATATATATATATATATATATATATGTGTTATATAAAATCTAAACCACTATATACCACTGTATATTAACGTATACACGACTTTGGTTTCACTTCATAATATCTCATAGTATCATATTACACCTACATTGCAGGTAAATTCTCTTTTGGAATTACAAATTGCTTATTCAGCACTTGCTTTGTTGTAAGTCTGAAAACTATTATAAACGCTTATCCAGCATAACTAGGAAGCTTATAAATTAGTTCCATAATCTTTGTTAACTCGGTTTTTATACTCATCACGTTATAATAAACAAATTTATATCAAGTCATTATTTCTGCATTCAACGTTGACTCTTAATTAAATAAACCTTTTTAAAAAACTTATGAAAATAAAAATATAAGAATTGGCGCAGGATGGCGGTAGGATGCGTTTAATATCGTAGAACGTACAATGCATTAGAACAAAGAAAATATCTGCAGAAGGTACTTAACTAGTGAAAGTGAACCTACGAGAAGAAGGAGCTCTTCCTCACTACGTTGGCGGATCCAAATCCCTTAATGGATTAATGATTACGAGTAGTGACTCAGAAACACGTGTCGACGGATTCATCCTTTTTTGCGGGTAATACCCATTATCCTTTTTTTTTTCCTATTACATCTCATCCCGCCGTAACCTTCTATACTTTGTTATATATATATATATATATATATATATATATATATATATATATATATATATATATATATATATATACCTCTGCGCGTGTGTGTGTGTGTGTGCATGTTGCCATCTATTGTTTTCAATCTAGTACCCTTTCTTAAATTTATAAGTGCCAAGTTATCAACAAAGTTGTGAAAATCCACTTGTATCTAAAAAGTCTTTTATTCTGTTTATATGTTGAATCTCCTATATTCAACAATAAGGAATTTAATTGTAAATTGTCTTTTTTTTTTTAGTTTCCATGATACTGCATGTTTGAAACTGATGAATATGAAGATATGTAAAGGAACTCTTAAAGAACACGGACGGACCAGTCAAGACATTTCAAAAGTAGAAAAGTATAAATGTGAATGGTGTTCTTACCAGACAAAAAGTTAAACGCTATCTCAAAAGGCATATGCTAATCCATCAGAATCCTTCAGATGTTACAGTATACAAATGTGAAACGTGTTCTTACCAGGCAAAATTTAAAAAAACTCTTAAAATCCATATGTTGACCCATCAAAATGTTCAAAAAGTACCAGTGCACAAGTGTGAAGTGTGTTCATACCAGACAAAAATAAAAGGCTCGCTTAAGAGGCATATGCTGATCCATCAGAATGTTTCAGAGGTAACAATGTACAAGTGTGAAACTTGTTCATACCAGACGAAATATAAACATAGTCTTAAAGTGCATTTGCTGATTCATAAAGATATTTCAGATGTAACAATGTACAAATGTAAGACGTGTTCGTACCAGACGAAATTTAAAAAAAGATCTTAAAATCCATATGTTGACCCATCAAAATGTTCAAGAAGTACCAGTGCACAAGTGTGAAGTGTGTTCATACCAGACAAAAATAAAAGGCTCACTTAAAATGCATATGCTGATCCATCGGAATGATGCAGAGGTAAAAATATACAAGTGTGCAATGTGTCCTTACCAGACAAAATTTAAACAAACTCTTAAAAAGCATATGCTGACCCATCAGATTTTTTTCGGATGTAAGGATGCACAAGTGTGAAGTTTGTTCTCACCAGACAAAAACAAAAGGCGCACTTACAAAGCATATGCTGATCCATCAGAATGATTCAGAGGTAACAATATATAAGTGTGAAACGTGTTCTTACCAGACAAGATTTAAACAAACTCTTAAAAGGCATGTGCTGATCCATCAAGATTTAGCAGCAGTAGCAGAGCACAAATGTGAAGTGTGTTCATACCAGACAACAATAAAAGGCTCACTTAAAATGCATATGCTGATCCATCGGAATGATGCAGAGGTAAAAATATACAAGTGTGCAACGTGTTCTTACCAGACAAAATTTAAACAAACTCTTAAAAGGCATATGCTGACCCATCAGACTTTTTCGGATGTAAGGATGCACAAGTGTGAAGTTTGTTCTCACCAGACAAAAACAAAAGGCGCACTTACAAAGCATATGCTGATCCATCAGAATGATTCAGAGGTAACAATATATAAGTGTGAAACGTGTTCTTACCAGACAAGATTTAAACAAGCTCTTAAAAAGCATGTGCTGATCCATCAAGATTTAGCAGCAGTACCAGAGCACAAATGTGAAGTGTGTTCATACCAAACAAACATAAAAGGCTCACTTAAAATGCATATGCTGATCCATCGGAATGATGCAGAGGTAAAAATATACAAGTGTGCAACGTGTTCTTACCAGACAAAATTTAAACAAACTCTTAAAAGGCATATGCTGACCCATCAGACTTTTTCGGATGTAAGGATGCACAAGTGTGAAGTTTGTTCTCACCAGACAAAAACAAAAGGCGCACTTACAAAGCATATGCTGATCCATCAGAATGATTCAGAGGTAACAATATATAAGTGTGAAACGTGTTCTTACCAGACAAGATTTAAACAAACTCTTAAAAGGCATGTGCTGATCCATCGAGATTTAGCAGCAGTACCAGAGCACAAATGTGAAGTGTGTTCATACCAGACAAAAAGGAAAGATTATCTTAAAAAGCATATGCTGATCCATTAGAATATTTCAGAGGTAACAATGTACAAGTGTGAAACTTCCAGACGAAATTTAAAAATAATCTTAAAATGCACTTGCTAATTCATCAGGATCCATCGGATGTAACATGTAACAGTCAAATTTAACTAAATTTGGATGTTACAAGGTATTTTTCAAAACATTAGAAATTTTCTGTTTGAACTTTAATATCGACAAGTAGGCAACCAGTTATAACGTAGATAAGTTTTGGGAATTGCTTAATTTACTAATCATGAATTAGTGGCACTTCAATAATAATGTAGTACATTTAATATTGCCCTTAATTAAATAATTTAAGCATTAACCCCTTTCGCAAAATTAAAAACAATTTATACCTTTTTGATAACAATTCTGATTTTTAATAAGGTTAAGAGAATCCCGCGAGTCGTATGAAAAACCTAAAGTTCGTTTCAGGTTTTTGTAGCGTTTCTGTAAAATTAGAATCGCGCCGTCGTACGTCTAACCAGCCAACGAGTTTAAAATTGAGATTCTTTTCTCTCGTGACTTTTGAACAAGAAGGGACTTCCTTTTGAAAGAATTAATTACTGTTTGGTGGGCCTTTAGGCATAATTTAGTGAAAAACCTTTTAATCAAGGTAGTTATATATATATAAATTATAATTAAACTAATATTTGTGATCGATTGCATTCCATTGCAGGTTTTTTTTGGGTTTCTTATAAATTTTGAGTTATTATTACCGCATTCATTATCATTGCAACTATTTAAATAATGGAGAAATATTTGGTCTAAATTTCATTTTTTTGGGTTCTGCTAACGAGCCATAGGATTTTTATCTCAAATTGGGCTGGTTATATGGTTAAGAACTTAAAGGTGGTCATACTTTAATTCCCTGGAGCTATGTAACAAAATTAGCAGAAAATCAACTACGTTGGTATCATTCTCTCTCAAGGAATAGGAGACATTCCGGCATTTTGTTCTACCACCCATGTGATCCTCCCCAAAAAAGAAAAAAATAAAAGATAAGTAATGCTTGTAGTAATTATAAGAACAGCCTAAAACAACAGGGAAATTTTTAGTAAGAAACACTATCTAAAACCTTTTGAAAGTTTATCATTTTTAAATTTTTTTTGCTTAGTTAATTATTAAAAAGGAGGATAACCCACCCACAAACTTTCACCAGATGTAAAACTAAGTCCGAGGACAAGAATTAAATGTTAAAAGTAGGCCTAAATTTAGTTAAATCGTAATTTTAAGTAAAGTAGAGTATTTTAACTTCTCTGTGCCTTTCTTAATTGTTTATTGGCTAGAGCCACCCTTTTGATTGTCTTTGAAAGACAATTTTATTATGCTATAACTATTTAGCATAAAAATAATTATCTTATCTAAGTAATTGCTAAGACAATTACTGTCTACCGTCTAAAGTAAATGGGGGTTTGTTTTACCATTTAAGATTTAGTATGGTTATTTTCCTATATTTTTCATGGTATCAGTAGATATTAAGTAGAGAATTTATTTAGATATTTAAGTCACTTTCTTTCAAGCTATTTAAGATTTGAACTGCATAAGCGAAATTTTGAAGATATGTTCAAATAAGTTTTTTTAATATATTTA
Organism: Rhamnusium bicolor; assembly: GCA_029963845.1. Classification (NCBI taxonomy): domain Eukaryota; kingdom Metazoa; phylum Arthropoda; class Insecta; order Coleoptera; family Cerambycidae; genus Rhamnusium; species Rhamnusium bicolor. The sequence goes on along the minus strand of JANEYF010003273.1, from coordinate 37,440 downwards.
GTTTATGGTAAAAATTGTTTTTTTTTGTCTTTACTTTAATTGGTCACCCCTGTGACCTGGCGCCCGCCTGAACCTTCCCCCTAGCCACCGACGAGCCAAAAGAAAGCTAGCTGTGGTAACACCTTGTGACGTCACTTTCAGGGCAAAAAAAATAAACAACAATTAAATTTGATTAAAACTGTTTGGATAGGCTCGAGCTAAATTTCTTAAGAATATTTTTTTTTGAATTTTGTTTACTTCCAAAGAACGTCACAAAGAAGATGGCGCCCCAACTAAAGGGCCTCGTCGCAGAATAAGGTGCTCAACTAAAGATATTTGTTTCAGTAAATAATTTTAAATACAAATTGAAAATTTTACAAAATAGGCGAAATAATAAGGCAAGGATATAGGTTCAGAAAACTTTTCCTTTTTTGTCTTGAATGTGTGTATCTTGTCTCTATAAAATTTTTTGTGATAAAAATTCTTCAGATTTATATCTGTTAACTACTTGTTTTTTCGTGGTTAAATTTAATTGACCGTGGAATGAAAAAACAATATTAACTGAAAAATTTTTTTGTTAATTATTATTTACTAACTTTTACAAATCTTATCACAGATAAGTACAACATATATCCTTTTAAACAATTATTTTCCCGGCTATTTGCCAAAACGCTGAAACTTGGATTACAAAAAAGATAATATGCACATTATGTTCAATACAATTGACTCAATAATGTTATTTTTAATTTCCACTATATAATTTCAATTATTCTGTTCTCTGAAGCCATTAATGTTTATTACATTGGTCGGTAGATATTTTAAAGTTTTTTAAAGTGAGTTTTAACTGGTGAGTACCTTGTGTTTTATTTATTTTTGGTTTTACTGGACAGAATGATTGAAATTAAAAATAACATTATTGAGTCAATTGTATTGAACATAATGTGCATATTATCTTTTTTGTAATCCAAGTTTCAGCGTTTTGGCAAATAGCCGGGAAAAATAATTGTTTAAAAGGATATATGTTGTACATATCTGTGATAAGATTTGTAAAAGTTAGTAAATAATAATTAACAAAAAAATTTTCAGTTAATATTATTTTTTTCATTCCACTCTATATTTTAACTTTTACCAAGAAGAGGAACTTAATTTGTTTTTAAATTTAATTGCCCTGTTATTTTTTCTATATTAAATAGACAATTGAATTTTTATCTTTTAGTAATTTTGAAATAATTTTTTATAGGTAAAGATGGAAATAAATTATTTGTTGGTCGATGAATTGGACTTTGAACTGAGAATCAGAGTGGTAGACTGAAATTACTTAGAGAAGATAACATACGTCACGTTGCGCAATGACCGATATCGGTAACGCGTGCTGGTTGCCCCTAGCAACGGTCTCATTAGTGCGATTGCAGTGGCGTCACTTGGTTGTGTTGCATAACTGTGCTCTGTCTGTTGTAGAATTATATTTTCTTGTGCGTGTATAATAAATAAATTCCTAATAATAAAGAACAAGTATATTTAATAATTTGTATAAGTATCGAAAAGGAACATATTTTAGACAATTTTACAGATTTTCTTGTATTTAGTGTGAATACAGGTTCGTCGGATGAAGATGACTTCGGATCAGTATTTTCCGATTCAAATGATTCCGATGACGGGCTCGCTGGCATAGAACCACTAAATTGAGTTTAACTTGCTAATATATGTATATGATTGATTATAATTTTTTTCTTATTTTACCCTGTCTCATTCAGATTATCCGTCTTAAACTCACTGTCTTTATAGTATTATAGTTTTTATTTTTATTTAATATACCTATTTGACATTTACCCGATATACCGGGTGACAATGAGTTCTTTATATAAGGCACTATTCAATTATCTTCAAAGTTAGAAATTTTAAATTTGGATTGAAGATGTAGTTCATTAAGCCTCATATTTTCCATTAAAAAACAATTGAATATCATTTTCTGCTTTTCCGGAAGTAGGCCTAAGCCAAGAATTTTAAATGGAACCCTGTATATTTTTTTACACATTTGGATGCACTTAAGATTCCCTTTTCAATGAAATATCACAAGTTGCCATTTTTTTCAAAATGGCAGCGTAGGAGGCATTATTTTCAAATTCAATATGTCTGCAATTTGACGTCACCGATGAAACAACTAGTTAAAATATCACACAAAATGGCGTTTCTTATTGGTTTTTAATAAAATTGCAAAACTTTTGATTTGTCATAAAATTGGATACATTTTAGTTTTTGTTTAAAATGTCAACATTTTTCTTAAATTTTCTGGAACACTTTAAATAGGAAAATATAAAATATATAAATTTAAAATTAATATAAAAAGGTATTTTTCATCTTGGATGTTAGGTAGATGAAATCAGCTTAACTGTCAGTTAATTATTATACCCACATATTTTTTCATTGTTCATGAATGTATGTAATAGTTGATATTTAAACTTTTTGTTAATAGTTTCTTGAGACAATGAAGTGATTATTGGTATTAAAAATATCGGACATTAGGCTATAGATGTAAGTAAAACTTATTTTAATTGTTTAATAGAAATATGTGTTGGAATCGCTATGATTCTAAGATAACTGAAAGTGTGTCTGTTTGTATAAAAGTCATCTAAATTATTTATCTTTTAATAGACAAATATATTTAACATCTTTATGTGTGAAGCCCTTCATAACTTTACATAAACAAGCTTATATAAACACACTTTATATACAGTGTTAATGACTTCAGATCTTTAGATAATAGTAAATTAGTCTTTGCTATAATTATTCTTTTCTGTCCATTCGATTTATTACCTCTGTTCAGTATTAATCTATTAAAATAGTAAATAGTTGTTTTCTTTTATTTAAAAATAAAATAAATTACACGGCACTGGTATTGTGTTTACATTTATGCTGGATGCGCGAAGTTGTGACGTATGTTATCTTCTCTAAGTAATTGAAGTCTAATCCAGGCAAACGTGGACACAAAAAGATCGATTTTACGAGGACATCTTCAATGTGAGAAAGATAGTAATTTATTACGTCATTCAGAAGTTCTTATAGATCATTTGATGGAGAAAGAAATTTGTCAAAAAAAATTGTTCACACTGGAGAGTATGATTTCTAACTTAAACTTAAAAGAATAAAGTCGAGACTATTTCATTTAAAAAATCGTATTGATTATTTTCCATGTAACAATCAAATAGAGGCTAATTTAAAGGCTGAGTTCATTAGTAAAATTATGCTACTTTTTGATAAAATTCAACAAAAAGCTACTCAAGACATAATTTCGGAAGATTTGATAAGTTTAGAGCCTCCTAACGTTATTAGTAATTTTAATTTTGATCGTTGCAATAGTAGTTTGATAGACAGGGAAAACCAAATTTCACATACAAACAATGATGAGTTGAGAAACCGTTTTCCTTATTTACAATCAAATACAAACCAAGTGCAAGACCACTCTGGTAATTTGAATAATATCAGCCCCATTGATAATCAGCCTACATTAGAAAAATAGGGGGCTATAAACACTAATTTTAGTGTACACAGTATGTACACAGATTTTCCGGTACCTAGCCAAACAATGCCAGATTTACACCAACCGCCTATTAGGTCAAATATAAATAATATTTCTTAACCTGCAAATTTCCGAAACCAAGAAAGGTTAGATCTAGAGACTAACATTATAAATAGACCGGTAATTATTCCAACTAATGATAATTTGTTTAAACAATTTTGGACAGTACGAAACCAACATCTCATTAATGAAACCCCTAATCAAACAAATAAAATAAATAATAATAATTATTTGGCTCCTAATAATACTGAAACTAGAGCTTTTCAACAAAATGGTATGATAGGTAATAATGCCACATTTAGCGTTGATCCAAATATAGCTTATGATACGGCGCTGCCGCATCCACCGAATTTTGACAGTAATCACCCTCTTAATTTTGTTAATCATAATGGTAATTATCCAAATTTAGGTAAAAGTACGAACCCTCATTATCCACCAGGAGGAGGTTATAATTCAAACAATTTTCATGTTAGGAATGATTATAATCTACCGAATAATTTTTTCGATAATAATCTAGCTTCAAAAATTTCCTATATAAATAGAAATCAATTAAAATTCTCTGGGAAAAATAAAGCTTACACAGCTGTAAGAATTTTTATTGTTTGTTCCACGCCACTGCCGTGCAACTGCACCATCTGGCGGATAAAAAGGAGACTATGAATGACTTTTGTTGTACGCTGATACCCAAGACATGTCAGTTATAATTCTAACAACAATATTTGTATTGAAGCAATAAAAACACAATTTTTAAAGTATAAGTGTTGATTGTTAGTGGTCCTTCAAGCAAACTATAACATACTGGTCCTTCGAGCCGGATTGTGCCAAAATTGGCGAAAAAACTTGAATTAAACAAGGGGTTGGACGAGTCCATTGTGAGAAGCCATTGTATCGTAAGCCTATTCCAAGTTACTATTTTTTCTGTTCAACTGCTATTTGATTTTGTCTGCTGTTTTGTGCATTTTTTATCGATTGTCAATGGGTATTTGCGTGATTTACGAACGTGTCGAGATTTTCAATGTTCCGGCCGGTAAAAAACAAGGTTTGCCGACTGGTAATTATTGTACTATGATTTAAGAATAACAATTAACAATTTTTCAAGCGAGCTTTAGACAATTTACGATTAATTTCACAGCGTCTATTTCAACGATTTATTACAATTTGGGAGTGTTAGACAATTAGCTATACAATAATTGTACATTTACAAGTACCATTGTCCTATTTACAATAATAAATAACAGGATTATACGATATTTTTGGAAATGCCATTGTCATTATTTCACAAAAAGTGATCTGTTCGAGTTGCGATAAAAAGGTTAAGAGGTGATTTCTAGTTAGCATATACAATTTAAATTTTGTACTATTTGTAGCAATTTGAAGCAAGGGTTGCTATACAAATTTTAACGAAACAATTTCAATGCTTTGCAGTCGAGTTTGCAGTTCACAATTTTTAACGATATTTTTACGATAAATAAATATGTCTACGGAACAAAGAATCAAAGAAATAAAAGCTAGGCGTGCGCAGATAAAAGCAGCTTTGACTAGATTTACCAATTTTATTTCTGATGTTATGAATGTCGAAAATATTGTTGAGATAAAAACAAGGTTAGGAAAAATAGAACTATTCTTTAACGAGTTCGATACTTTACAATCGGAGCTAGAATTTATCGATGAGACAGAACTTGTAACAAGTACTAGAAATGATTTAGAAAATCAATTTTACAAGGTGATTGCAAAAGCAAAAGGTCTGATTGAAGAGGGAAGCCCACCTACACCAAAGGTTGTACAGGGTGTGCCTAACAATTCGGGGCATTTAGGAAACATCAAACTAAAACCTATCGATTTACCCACCTTCAGTGGATGTTATGAAAACTGGTACCATTTCCATGATACTTTCATGTCGTTGATTCACACAAACACAATGTTAAATTACATACAAAAATTTCACTTTAAAGTCGTGCTTGCGCGGTGAGGCCGCACAAGTAATCGATTCTTTGGAAATTACTGTTAATAATTATCTTATTGCCTGGAACCTTTTAAGAGAAAGGTTTGAGAATAAACGACTAATTATTCACAATCATATAAAAGCATTGTTCGATATGCCTCCAATATATAAGGAATGTTGTTCTGCATTACGCAATTTAGTAGACACAACTTTAAAAAATTTGAGAGCGTTAGAGGCTCTGGGTGAAAAAACATCAGAGTGGGACACTCTTATTATTTATTTAGTTACTACCAAGTTGGACAATTTAAGCAAACGAGAGTGGGAATCTACAATAAAGAGTAATACTATGCCTACCTTTAAGCAATTTACCGATTTTTTAAAAGAAAGATGCTTGCTATTAGAAGCTCTTGATGTAAACAAAAAACATTTTTCAAGTAAAGACAAGGATATTAGCAATAAGCCCAGAGATATCAAAAGGTCTAACTATTCTTTTGCAGCGGTGCAAGACAATAATTTTAACAATACGGGTAGACCAAATAATTCAGGAAATTCCCAATTTGCATGATATTTTTGTAAAGAGGCTCATGTTATCTACAATTGTCCTCAGTTTTTAAGGTTATCACTCGATGAAAAGTATGCTGAGATTAAGAAACGCAATTTATGTGAAAACTGTTTGCGACCTGGGCATTTTAGAGTCAATTGTACACATGGAAAATGTCGCAAGTGCAATCGGAACCATAATACCATTTTGCATCCTATCAATACAAAAAATGATCGTGTTCAGAGTCAAGGTCAATCAAGTCCAGACCAAGGTCAAATCTCAAGTAACGCTGTCACTCAAGCTTCAGTTGAAACAAACGATAGTAGTGTTTCAGTCTCTGCGCATTTAATTAATACTGACAATTTAGTTTTATTATCAACTGCCATGGTAAATATTTGTGACAAATTTGGTAATTTGCATGAGTGTCGTGCTTTATTAGATTCAGCAAGCCAAAGCAATTTTATTGTTGATCATTTAGTCAAGAAATTACAGTTAACCGAAGTGGATACCAATATTTCAATTTCAGGTATAGCGCAAGAATGTACAGGGGTATCAAAAAGAACTACAACTATGATAAAATCAAAACAAACGAATTTCAGTTTTCAGTTAACATTTTTGATTCTTCCAAAAATTACAGATAAGTTACCTACTCAATTTTTCGATATCCATAAGATTCAACTTCCCGATCATGTCACTTTAGCAGATCCTAATTTCAATAAACCTGGTTCTATTGATATTTTACTAGGAGCGCCAATATTTTACGATTTGTTAGTTAACGGTCAAATAAATTTAGGTAAGGGACAGCCTATATTAAAAAAGACTCGATTAGGTTGGGTTGTTTCAGGTTTTCTTGATATTTCCTTAAACAATCAACCGAGATTAAAAATACAATGCAACTTAAGTTTAAATCAACAGTTGACAAAATTCTGGGAATTAGAAGAGATTCAAAATAAAAAATACTCGTCTTTAGAAGAACAATATTGCGACACTTATTCAAGGAAACAACTATACGCGACGATAAAGGCCTATTTGTTGTTAAGTTACCATTCAATAACTCTTTAAACGATTTAGGAAATTCCAAGACTACAGCATTAAAGCGATTAAATTCAATTGAACGACGATTTGAAAAGGATAGCGAGTATAAACAACTATATGAAAATTTCATGAACGAGTATATCGATATGGGACACATGTCTCTAGTTAATAACGATGTGAATAGCAATGAATTCGGTTTCTATTTGCCACACCATGCGGTTAGAAAGGAGTCAAGTACTACGACCAAACTCCGCATAGTTTTCGATGGTAGTGCTTCAACTGATACGGGTATTTCTCTAAATAATTGTCTACGTGTAGGCCCGACTATTCAAGATGACATTTTCAATATCGCGTTGCGATTTAGATCTCATCCATATGTCCTAACGGCGGACATCGCTAAAATGTACAGGATGATTCTGGTTCATCCTAGTCACAGAAATTTGCAAAGAATATTTTGGCGCGATAGTATAGAACATCCCGTAAAAAATTTTACCTTAAACACTGTGACGTATGGTACATCGTCGGCACCATTTTTGGCAATACGTTGTTTGCACGAGGTAGCATACCAGAATATGTCAAATTTTCCCGATACATGTGATAAAATTTTAAAAGATTTTTATGTTGATGACCTGATGACGGGCACAGATTCAATCGAGAAGGCAAAACAATTAAAACACGAATTGATTACTATTTTACGATCTGGTGGATTTGAGCTGCGTAAATGGGCATCAAATGTTCAAACTATTTACGATGAATTAGATAACATTCAATGTCAGCCAAATAAGAATACTGTCATTATTTGTCAAGAAAACAAAGATTTAAAAACGCTAGGATTAATTTGGAACCCTGAATCAGATTTGTTACAATATTCAGTAAAATTTAAAGGAAATGACAAGGTTACCAAACGACAGGTACTTTCAGTTATTTGTCAAATTTACGATCCCTTAGGTCTCATTGGTCCCGCAACAATTGGAGTGAAAATATTGATGCAAAAACTTTGGCAATGTCATATTGGTTGGGACGATCCTATTCCTATTGAGTTGAATTCTCTGTGGCAATCATTTGTAAATCAACTTCAATCTATTAATTCAATCAAAGTTCCACGAATCGTTATTTGTGTACCCAGGTAACACTAATGCTCTTATTAAGATTTCCAAGGTCGCTTTAAAATTATACAATAAAACTTCGAATAAAAACAAATGATCTTCAAGACAAGCTTAGGATCACCATAAAGCAGCTTCTAGCCAAAAAGGGCCCATCCTAAAAGGGTCTTGAAGACTAAATTTTAAAACTATATTAAAATCCATTTAGTTTTAATTTCATATTCTTAAAGAGTTCTTCAAGGCAACCTTAAATTTATGTATTAAAACGTTTTGCATTTAAAATAAAATTGCAGCAGACTAAATTGCCTTGAGAATCATTATAATTAATCCTAAAAGGGTTTTATTTTGTTTTAAAGTCGGACAACTTTATGCGTGAAATAGTTAAAACAACGGCAAGTCTCTAATGGGGCAGAGTGGTAATATTTTAAACGTAACGCATATAAAGCTGATCAAAAATAATATTCAAACGCAAACTATTCTGGTAAAAATTACCAACGGATGGCACTTTTCTGACAAAATATAATAAAATACTTCTACATAACTCGAGCGCCACCAATATAATGGTTTTTTTATTATCTAAAAATTTTTTTAAAAATATCGTCAATTTTTATTTTGCATCTAAACATCCAAATGCATTTTTTTTTATTAAATTACATGTTTGGATACACCGTCCTTCAGTTATTTAAGTGGATGTAAAGCGCATATATTTCAATAATATTTTTTTCTTTGGCTATTGAAAATATTCATCATGGCGGGTCTGTATCTTATATAAAAAATAGCGTGGTCTAGATAAAAACTGATTGCAAGTTAATAGAACATTTTAAATCTTACAAGACTTAAAATAGCGTTTTATTTATCACTTTAAGTACAATTACTCTCCTAGACATTTATTTACTCTTCCTTTTAAAACTGAGTTGCTTTAATATGTTCAAACTCGTGGCCTTATTGATTTAAAGGGATCTGGCGCGCGTATGAAATCCTAACCTTAAAATTGTGCCGGTTTTGTGATTGCCGGATTTAGTGACTTCGTTTTAATTTAAAATACTTGTCACTAATATTTTCCATTTTAAATATGTTTTCTAGTTTTCATTCATGCATAAAGTAGGTACACGGACTGCACTGGTTCACTAAATCAGCTATCAGTTTATTAAGCAGATGGCGTGTTTTCTCCGATTATGGAGGGGGTAGAATTAGTTTTAATAAAGTCATCAAAAATCCAACAGGCATTTCTTTTAATCAAATTGACTAAATTAAAACCTTTAAACTTTAAAATATTCTCAATTTACTCTTTAAAGAGTAAAAACTATGTTTTAGGATTTAATGTGGAATTTCATTGAGCATATAGGCTTAAGATAAAATAGTTTTCTTAATGGGTTTTAATGACTACATCAAGGATACTCCATAAAACTACATTAAAACCATTTGTTCCAAAATGGATTGTTTTCAAACCAACTTGCTATTTAATTCTTTAAAAAGGCAAATTAGTTTTAAAATAGCCAATGTCGAGAGTATTATAAAACTAGTATAAGATCAATAGGGCATTAGGAGCAAACAGTTTTTTTATTTTAATTTAAAGAGTGCATTAAATCCTTTGCATAAGAATCAGTGGTCTTTAAGAACTTTTAGTTTATCTTAAGGTAATTTTAAAACCACTATCATTTTATTGAACATGTTAAAGCACTTTTAAAACCTAAATAAATCAAAAGTATCTTAGAGTTGTTACTTGGGTAGCACCTCAACACGTAGAGTTACACGGTTATTGTGACTCTTCAGAGGCTACTTACGGTTGCTGTATCTATTTACGGTCAATCACGTCTGAAAACAATTTTTCCATTAATCTTTTATGCGCAAAATCACGAGTAGCGCCATTAAAGAAAATCACTCTACCTAGGCTAGAACTCTGCGGAGCGTTATTATTGGCTATACAAGGTTCAGTCTGCAATGACTATAAAAATTGATCAAGTCTTCCTGTGGACTGATTCTAAAATTGTGCTTGCTTGGATAGCAACACAGCCATGCTATTTGTAGACATTTGTTGCAAATAGAATATCTGAAATTACCGAAATTACATCTTCGTCCAATTGGCGACATGTCACCACAATTGATAACCCGGCAGATATAATCTCCCGTGGAATAAATCCCGAGAATTTGTCTACAAGTAAAATTTGGTGGCATGGTTCTGATTTTTTACAATTGTCTTCTGATAATTGGCCTGTTAGTGAAAATATTAATGTAAATGAGTTAGCTGTTCCCGATTTAAAACAAATTTCTATGACCTTTACTATACAAAATATAACCGATTTTTCAATTATTGAGAGATATTCTTCACTTAAGAGGTTGCAACGAGTGGTTGCATATATGTTACGCTTTAAAACAAACGCATTATCAAAATTGAATAATTTCACTTATATTATTATACTTAGTGTTTATGAGTTAAATTCAGCCATGACATGTATTGTTAAGATGGTTCAATTACAACTGTGGTGTATTTAAATTTTAGTAGACTGTATGGATTTCAAGATAAAGTATAAAATGACTTACCCTTAACGGCAGTTTTAATCATTAGTATGTGTCTCACTCGTGTAGTGGGAAAAAGGTATGGGAAGGAAATTTGGAACAAGCTAAATGAGCGAACACACTTCAATTTTTAGAATGCACAATATTTTTCTTCTAAACACTATTTAATTGCGGATGAATTTATGCGTTTTTAAACCGTCGGTTTTACTCACAATTATACGAATCTGCTTTCCTTTTCTGTCCGTCTCTCGGCTGAAAAAAAAGGACGAGTTTTTTGCGGCAAAAAACACTCGAATAAAAAGAATAATCGCTATACAGAGTGTTTTAATATAAACGGCCAAAACATCCTGCCCCCCCAAGATTGAATGCGAATTCAATATGCGAACAAAAAAAAAAATCAGGTAGAATTTTATCAACAATATGATACCTAAGTAACCAACAAATTTAACCACTTAACAAAGAAAATAAATAAAAACTCTAAATATATTTAAAAAGGAAAAAAATTGTAGGCAAAACTATTATACTTGTCAAACAAAATACAAGTATTATGCCTGATTAGGAAGTGGACATAGTTTAGCCACTGGTCTAGTGTAAGAACTATTTTTTTGTTCTTACCAGGGACACTCTAGAGATGCCATCTTTACCAGGATATAATTTTTCAATGATCGCTAATGGCCATTGTAGTGGTGGAATGTTATTTTGTATAATTACCACGATCATACCTATTTGAGCTGGATTCGTCGGGGTATTCCACTTTTGTCTGGCTTGGAGTGTGGAAAGGTATTCAATATGCCAACGTTTCCAATAATGTTGTACCACTGAATCTAACAATTTATAGCGATTTAAACGATTAGGGGGATTCTGTTAACAAATCTTCTGCTGGAAGCGAATTTAGCGGGGATCCATATAAGAAATGTGACGGCGTCAGTGCTACTGGATCCTTTGGATCAGAACTCAAAGCACACAGGGGTCTGGAATTAAGTAATGCCTCAATTTGAGTAAGTATAGTACTAAATTCTTCGTAATTTAAAATTTGGTTTCCAATTACACGAGATAGGTGTGATTTAACGCTTTTTATGTTTGCCTCCCAAATTCCGCCGAAATGAGGGGCCGAGGGAGGATTGAACTTCCAATCGATTTTATTATTATTAAGTTCTTGAGATAGGGCATCTGCATATTGTTTTGACTGCGTTAATTGGTAAATTTCGTCAAGTTGGGCTTTTCCTCCCAAAAAATTAGTACCTTGATCAGAAAACAAAGTGGTACAATTTCCGCGACGTGATATAAATCTTTTGAAAGCCGCAAGAAATGAATCTGTGGATAAATTACTTGCAAGTTCTAAGTGAACTGCCTTGGTAGCAAGGCAAATGAATAGACAGACATATGCCTTTTGGCTTTTAATACCGCGATTTCGACCTAATGTTATATAGAAAGCCCCTGTAAAATCTACACCAGTCGATAAAAATGCCTTTGCTTGATTTACTCTTTCGGAAGGTAAATCCGACATTATAGGGTAATTAGGTTTAGGATTTAATCCTAAAACAATGATTGCATTTCCAAATACGCTGTCGAATAATACCCCGAGCTGCTATAATCCAATAATTTTGTTGTAATAATGATTGTAACAAATGGGTACCAGTATGGCAATATTTTTTATGGTTATAATCAATCAACAAATTAACAAAGGGGTCTGATTTAGGTAAAAGAATCGGATGTTTATGTTCAAAGGCAACATTTGCATTCGACAATCTTCCACCTACTCGAATTACATGATCTTTGATGAACGGATTTAATTTACGTAGGAAATTTGCTTTTAACGGTTTGTTTTCTGAAAGAAGCTTGTACTCTGAATGAAAATGACGTTGTTGTACAGCTCGAATTAATGTATATTCAGCTTGATCAAGGTCAAATTTACGTATTGTATTATTGCGAGGTAAAATTTTTAGGAATTTTAATACATATATGGTAGAATGAAGAAGCTTGGTCCAAGAGGAAAAATATTCTATCAAAATATATAACGGGGAAATGGTCGGTTTAACTACAAGATAAACTAAATTCTCTTCTTCCGGAATAGTAAATTCATTATTACTGAATGACTTAATAGGCCACTGGGAGGGATTTAACAACAACCATTGGGGACCAGAAAACCAACAGGGATGATTTATCAATGAAGCTGGGGAGAGACCTCTAGAAGCACAATCAGAAACATTCTGTTTACCGACTACAAAATACCAGTGGGAACAAGGCAAGCAGGTTTGTATTTTAGCGACTCTATTTGAAATAAAAGGTTTCCACTTTATTGGAGATGAATGGATCCAATTCAGTGTAATCATAGAATCAGACAGAGCGAATATTTGATCAATATTTTTTCGAGGGGAATAGGTATCTCTAGTATGCGATATCAACTTGGACAATTGTACTGCTGCACAAAGTTCTAGACGAGGTAGAGTGACTTTGGACATTGGAGCAACTTTAGACTGCGCACATAGGAAGTTTACACTGACATGACCTGTAATATCAGTGGATCGAATATAAATGACAGCAGCATACGCGCTAGAACTAGCATCAGCAAATCCGACAATATCTACAGTGGAATTTTGGAAAACTAACAAATGACGGGGAATTGGTAAACTATTCAATAGTGTAAGTTCTTCTTGAAATTTCATCCATAAATGAAACATTTCTTTGGGGGCTTCTTTATCCCAGTCAAATTTTAATTTCCATAATTTTTTTATCAACAATTTTATAAAGAGAGAAATGGGTGCCAAGAAACCTAAAGGGTCAAAAATACGTGCTACTAATGATAACATATTTCTTTTAGTGCAAGGCGATATGGAGACGGAAATTTTAAAGCTAAAATTATCAGAAGACGGGTTCCATTCTAAACCTAAAACCTTTAAACTTTCTTTGTCAAATGCAATGGGCGTATTTAATTGTAAGAAATCAGGAATTTGGGATAATAGCTCATTTGAATTTGACATCCATTTTACCATTTGAAATCCACCATTTTCAAATAGCTTCACTAATTGGGTATGAATGGTAACAGCATTTTTTATATCGGGTAAACTACAAATTAAGTCGTCCATATATAAGTCTCGATGAACAGAAGTCACGGCCTGAGGGTATCGCGAAGATTCATCTTCAGCCAATTGCTTTATGGTACGTAAACTTAAATATGGTGAAGACCTTACACCAAAGGTGACAGTATTTAATTGATAAATTGAAATAGGATCACTGGTATTAAACCTCCACAAGATTCTTTGATATTGTCGATGTGCTTTGACAATATTAATCTGACGATACATTTGCTTAACGTCAGAAACCATTGCTATGGGAAATAATCGAAAGTTTAGCAATATTGTAACTACATTATTCTGTAGCTTCGGTCCTGTGTACAAAACATCATTTAAAGAAATACCAGAATCGGTTTTCATGCTAGCATCAAACACTATTCTACAGGGTGTGGAAATACTTTGTTTGAAAATACAATGGTGAGGAATATAGTAGCAAGAGGACACATTAATTTCCAACTTTGCCACTAAAGACATGTGGCCTTGATCTAGATAATCTTGGATAATAGAACAATAAGTATTTCGAAGCTCCACATTTTTTTCTAATCGTTTTTCTAAAGAAAATAACCGAGTCTGAGATAAAGCAAATGAATCTCCTAAATGAGTCGGATCGGCTTTAAAAGGAAGGGCTACTTCATATCTCCCAAATGAATTTCGACTAACATTTTCGACAAAATAATTTTCACAAATGGAATCTTCAGATGTAGGAACCGGTGGGGTAAAGTCCTCTAGTTCCCACATTTTCTCAACTAGGGATTCTAAGTTTAAAAAAGAACAATATGTCTGTTCGGAGAAATTTACTCGAAGAGGGGGGCGGGGCCTAAAATTATGTATCCGAGTGTGGTTTGAATAGCAGTTGGTGTACCATCAGCTCCAGTTACTCTATGCGAACCTATAATTTGTGTGAATAACGAAGCTCCTAAAATGCCATCAATCGCCCCTGGACTATGGAAAGTAGGGTCGGCCAGCGGCAAGCCATTCAAATGTTTTAATAAATTGATATTTATGGGTACTTCTGGCAGGGAATTAGTGATTTTGTCGACTAACAAAACTTCAATTGGATATTTAACATTTGAGTCAAAATTAGATTGAATTATAAGATTAGCTCGACCTTTGAGCGGTTTTATTGTATCACCTATTCCTACAATATTCAGGGATATTTTATCGTATGGCAAACTTAACTTTTTACAGCAGTCAAATGTCAAGATATTAGACATCGACCCGCTGTCAATTAAAAATCTAAGATTTCGTTTTTTATTCCATTTATCCAAAACTTTGACAATTGCAGTACTCAATAATACTACTTGGGGTTTATTGTCCTCCTTATTATTTATTTTAGTACACAAAGTATGAATTACGTCATTTTGACTGGTAGATGGGACACTATATTCTGGATTATTATTATTAGTTGGATTACTATTAATTGTCGTTCTTATGTCCATGTTGTGGTTAATTTGATCATTTCTATGTAACAGAGTATGATGTTTGGCTTTGCACTTAATACAACTAAATTTAGAAGGGCATAAAGACACTTTGTGTTTATTTGAAAAACAGTTGATACACAAATGGTTCTCTTTGACTAATTTAAACTTTTCTAGGTGAGGGATATCTTTAAAAAATTTGCAATCTTTTAATAAATGAGCATCTTTATGACAAGCAAGGCATTTGCGACTACTATCATTGGTTAGAAATGTTTTGAAATTAGTATTTCTTAAGTTATTACTACTATTTAGGTTATGTTGAACTGGCCGAAGTTTATCATGTTTCACTATTACCTTACTCTGTTGTCGTATAAATTTAATTAACTCCTCATAATTAGGCAAATTTTCATCAGAACGTACTAACTCAAAATAATTGACAATTTCTTGAGGTAACTTTAACATAGCAATATGGGTTAAAATACGATCA
Source organism: Rhamnusium bicolor (assembly GCA_029963845.1). Taxonomy (NCBI): domain Eukaryota; kingdom Metazoa; phylum Arthropoda; class Insecta; order Coleoptera; family Cerambycidae; genus Rhamnusium; species Rhamnusium bicolor. The sequence continues at coordinate 21,767 of JANEYF010003273.1, read as the reverse complement.
TCTAAATTTTCTAACCGTAGTCGTTTTAGGGCCATAACATTTGTATCAAATTTTTCAAGAAAAGTTTGTAAGCTACCAGGGTTATTATTGTTTAAACTACGAAAATTTAGCAATCGGTCCAAATACAAATTTAATAAAAATTTCTTATCGTGGTACGTGTCCTGCAAAAGTTTCCAAATGATCTCATAATTATCTGGAATCGCTTCAATAGCATTACATGTTTTTAGAGCTTTACCCTCTAAACTACCTAACAGAAAATGCAATTTTTCAGCATCAGAATACTCGGATTTAACATGAACTAAGTGTTTAAAGTTTTCACAAAACAGAGGCCATAACGTTAAATCTTCACCACTAAACTTTACTAACTGAATATTAGGCATTTTTAGTTTTGGTGTACCTGAACTATTATTATTACTAAGAATACGTGGAGGAATTGGGTTAATAAATTGCTTAGCGAAATATTCAATATGATCGCATAAATCTTCAAAAGCATCAAGAATTCCATAATTAGGGGGGTCATCGGGATATAATTCTTGTTTAACTTCAACAATTTGTTGAACAATTTCTCGATAATCTAACATTGTTTTGGATAAGGTTATATAACGAATGTTAAAATCTTCTAATTTGGTTACATTTTGGCTATCGTTTTTTAAAGACTGTCCAACATCAAAACAACGCTGAACTCGTCTAAAAAGATTTTCACGTTTAGCAGTTAACCTCTCTAAGTTTAATTCGTGAGTTGGTTTTGGCATATTGAACTTAATTTTATATAATTGGCCAACAAAAAATAGAATACCTATTTAAATATATAAATTAAACCAGCAAAAAAAGTATAAGTAAATAATAAATAATAAATTATGGTAAATAATACTGAGTTTAATTCATAAATAATTTAGATAGCGCATCAAGTTATTTGAAAATTAATTTATTTTATTTTCAATTTCCAATTACACATAAAAATAAATGGTTAAATTAATTTTCCTAGCAAATAATTTAATTAAAACGTGTAAACTCTCTAGAGTATCAAACTGTGATATTTTCAAAAAAAGAAATGAAATAGTTATAAATCAAAGTATATTTGTTAATAATATGAGATAAGAGGGCAGAGCAGGATGCTAAATTTGTATGAAATAAAACTGATGTCTTTAAAACCACCGTTTTCTGTGCTATAAAACATCAAGTTTTTTTTTTTTAAACAAAAAAATTTAAAACTAGGTTTCAATTCTCTTAACTATAACGAAATTAAGAAATTATAGTTAAGTTTATAATACACTATTCACAAATGAATTAATGAATAAATATTGGATTTGGAAAATCTAAATTTACGACAAATTTATTCCGTTTCAACGCATAAATATGGTAGGTAACTAGGCTATTATCAATTTTCCGAGTGAAAACTGACCCGAAATAAAATCAGCCATTAAATAGATGCAAAAGAAAAAAAATAAGTCCAATCCGGCTCGAAGGACCAACAATGTGGTGTATTTAAATTTTAGTAGACTGTATGGATTTCAAGATAAAGTATAAAATGACTTACCCTTAACGGCAGTTTTAATCATTAGTATGTGTCTCACTCGTGTAGTGGGAAAAAGGTATGGGAAGGAAATTTGGAACAAGCTAAATGAGCGAACACACTTCAATTTTTAGAATGCACAATATTTTCTTCTAAACACTATTTAATTGCGGATGAATTTATGCGTTTTTAAACCGTCGGTTTTACTCACAATTATACGAATCTGCTTTCCTTTTCTGTCCGTCTCTCGGCTGAAAAAAAAGGACGAGTTTTTGCGGCAAAAACACTCGAATAAAAAGAATAATCGCTATACAGAGTGTTTTAATATAAACGGCCAAAACATACAACAATTTTCTGAAGAAATTTCTGCGCTTACGCGTAATAAGCCATTGCACAATTCAAGTAAATTATTGACGTTACATCCATTTTTAGATAAAGATAACGTTCTTCGTGTAGGAGGTAGGCATTTTGACGTACCTTATTGTCAAAAACATCCGATAGTTTTACCTCAAAAACACAAGTTAACAGAACATATAATATTAGACAAGCATCTTGATAATTTGCATGTGGGTACTCAAGCATTGCTCTCTATTATACGATTGGAGTATTGGCCCTTGTCGGGAACAAATGCTGTAAAAAGAGTATTAAGAAGATGTGTTCGATGTTTTAGGACACATCCAAAATCTCTAACCCAGCTGATGGGCGACTTACCTTCTGGGCGTTTTACTGTTCTTAAGCCATTTTCTAAATGTGGGGTTGACTATGCGGGCCCTCTATTGATAAAGGATAGTAAATTGCGTAAAACTAAGTTAGTCAAAGCTTATATATGCTTGTTCGTGTGCTTTTCTACAAAAGCAGTACATATGGAGTTGGTATCAGATTTGTCAACTGATGCGTTCCTTAATGCCTTGAAACGATTCATTTCACGCGAGGCAAACCGTCAGATATATTTTCCGACAACGGAACTAATTTTAAGGGTGCTTCAAACGATTTGACGCAATTGTATGAGCTATTGTCAGACCAAAATCATAATGATAAGATTGCTAGGTTCTTGAGTCAGGATCGAATTTCCTGGAACGTTGGTCCTCATCAAAGAAGATAACATCCCCCCTCTCAAATGGCCGATGGGAAGAGTTGTTGATGTTCACCCAGGCGCAGATGACATGATACGAGTGGTGTCTGTGAAAGTGCCAAGTGGTGCGGTCTTTGAAAGGTCAATTGCGAAAGTGTGTGTTCTTCCTATTGAAGATCAAACTGATTGACTGTTCTGACTTGACAATGAATTTGAAATTCATATTTTGTTTATTGTAAACTTTAGTTTGTATTTTGCAATTTGTTTATTTTGATATCTTAAAAGTTTAAGACACTTTTAAGGTGGCCGGCTATGTAAGAATTTTTATTATTTGTTCCACGCCACTGCCGTGCAACTGCACCATCTGGCGGATAAAAAAAGAGACTATGAATGACTTTTGTTGTACGCTGATACCCAAGACATGTCAATTATAATTCTAACAACAATATCTGTATTGAAGCAATAAAAACACAATTTTTAAAGTATGTGTTGATTGTTAGTGGTCCTTCAAGCAAACTATAACAACAGCTTTTTGGAAAAGATTGATGAATTCCGTTTAGCTTACTGTGTCCATAAAAATCAATTATTTAATTTTGCCCACGAAATGTTCGAAGGGGATGCTCTTCATTGGCTTAGAGCAAATAGGACTTTATTAACAACATGGGACAATTTGGTTTATGCTTTAAAAAATTGTATTTTTACCGTGTGATTTCGAAATAGACCTATGGAACGAAATTCTGCTAAGAACTCAGGGCCACCAGGAACGCTCCTTTATTTATATAGCAATCATGGAAAACTTATTTAACCGATTATTGAATCCACCAAATGAAACATTTAAGTTACAGATAATTTTGAGAAATCTACAACCTTTCTTTGCAACACCCCCCGTCCAATTGTTGGCATAACACAATAAGCTGGGGGTTGTACTTATTGACCGGTAGCTCAGTGAGCAGGTCGTGAATAAGGGCTTAGATTAATTTGAGTTATCACCAAAATCTAGGCTGGGCGCCAGGACTTTTGCAAATACCAAAGGATTAAAATTTTATTTTAAAAGGTAAAGTTAACGTTAGAACTTGAATTCGGTTCGTAAGGAAGTGGAATAAAAAGATATTAGTTTTATAAAAAAGTATAATCAAGACTAGTATATTATGTGATGTGTACAATATATACAATATATTAAAATTAATTGTGGTTGAGGACCAAAAACAAAAAAAATGATATGAAATGAGGAAGAAAAAAAAATGAAAAATGATGTTATTGAGAATACAAAAAAATTAAGAGTTACTGATCCCTCACAACACAAATCTCTTCTGACCAAATAAAACTTTACTGGGGACGAAGATCTTACTTAACTTCCAAGGGGTTAGTCCAGCGAAGAATCCACCAACGGCTTAGCTTTTAATGGGTTCGGGGTCAATTTGACTCACCACTGTCCGTACTGCAGTTACCCTTGAGAAAAATGCCAGTTGTGTAAAATATAGGTTTTCTGTTTCACCCTGTATATAATGATCAGTTCGATCCACCAGTTATCCTCTTCTCTTGGTCCAGGTATTTACATAAAAAGGGGAGAGTTTTATGAGATCAGTATTATAGGCAAAACAAAATTAAAAGCTATGACGTTTGAACTGTCCAGCTACGTAGACAAAATATGAGAACACAAATTTACAGAGTAAATTGCAAACTAAACAAACTAGGATCGGTATCCTACAATATGTTAGGAAGTTGAAGACTTCAACTAACTTAAGTATTGATAAAAGTTACGTTAAATGGAAAAAATACTAGTCCAGCAAATAAACTAGGTGTAGCTATGATAATAAACAAGTGAAATAGGTATTCACTAAATGTTAAGATATTTTTGTACTAAAAGAAGTTAAGCTTCCAGAAAATAAAATTTAGAATGTCTGTATACAGACAGACAACTAGAAAGATAACGTAAATAAATATTTGCTAAATATAAAACAATATGATAGTTTTCAACTTGAAGGTAACGTTAAATTAAATTATTTATTAGTTCCTCCGAGAGAGGTTCTAAGGAATTGCAGATAAAGTTAAGTAAAGCTATATACTTGACTATATGTTTACTTTAGATAATTAAAAGTTAATCAAGTGCCAGATAACTAGGCAGGTATCTTTGCCAGAGAACTAGGCAAGGTTCCACTAGAGTAGCGTTCCTGAAGAAATACTAAGGAAACGTTCAAGTAAGCATTCGATATTTTAAATTTAGAAAAACCTTACGTTTTTGAGATCTGGTTGATAAATATATGCACTGGTATAAAATAATCCACCACAAAACAAATGCACCAAATTAGATAATTTTCACAAAGGTTATAAACAAATAGGTTTAGTCCAACCAGGTGTACCAATCTTCAAATGTCACAGTCACCACTTTCAGAGTGCTACCAACGTGGCTAAGTGACCTAAAACATCAACAGGCAAAGACAGAAAACAACTAACTACGATACAAAATGGCGACATACGTTGCCAAGTAAATCTAAAATTTACAATAACCGAAAGTTAGTTTAAATTAACACCTGAAATTATTACAATATCAAAGTAATATTAGATAAATTGCCAGCAAGGCACGATAAATTGATACTAATCAATATTAATAATGGCTGTTCCAAAGAACAAGCAAGGTGAACTGATCACCAAAAAGCAAATTCGCCCAAGGCGTAAATTAAGATAATTACGGTACAATATTATTATGAAAATTACCTCAAAGGTACTTTAAATCAATATAGCAACTTTTTAAATAATGATTAGCATTAAATCACAAGATAATCCCAGAAAACATATAAATTTTACCAGACCGCAGAATTATAGATGGTTTCAATCTGAACGCTGCACTAGTAAGAAGAAGGAAGCCTCGTTCTGTCCTCCCACCTAAACTCGGTTATAGTTTGGAAAGAGACAGACATTTGAGAGTGCAGTATGAGCAATAAAGATGAATAGATATTTAGGCACTTTTTTATAAGCACAAAAATCTACCAAACCAATTGGTCCAGTAGAAATCGGTGGCGCCATCTGTACTAGACTAGCAGAAACTTAATTCCTCGCGGAACACAACAAACTGGAATGAAATAGCTTACAATTTCGTTACATCTTTCAACAACAATTAGCTTTGCAAAACCCTAAAATGCTATGAGAATTAAAAAATTTATGTAAAATGCTAGAAGATTCAAAAATAAGGGTTGAAAAATTTAATGAGCCTCCAGTATGCATTTAGATTGCAACTTTAGAACCCGAACTAGCATATCAAAAACCAACTCATTGTAATCGAAATAGGGCTTACGTTAATGAAATTTCTCAGAATTGTGAAAATTGTGACATGAATAACGAACAAATCATTGATGCAATTCGATCAATAAAGTGTTGGAATTGCGAAACGATAGGTCATGCTTACAACAAATGCGACAAACCTAAAATATTATTCTGTTATGGTTGCGGAAAGAAAAATGTCAAAAAACCTAAATGCCCGAATTGTAACTCAAAAAACATTCTAACTACGGTGTCCAGATCGGCAGACGCTGTCTAAAAAGTAAGTCCGATTATCAACTTAAAGTTCCAATGATCTATTTTCAGTTCAGTAAAAACAATAGATGGGCAGAATGGCTTAATACAGTTAAAATTTTTTATAAGAATGGTCATATTTCTCCTGTTTTCACATCTCTCAATGGTGACTCACGTCCATATATCGAAGTGACTATAAACAATATGAATATCCCCGCTTTATTAGATACCGGGGCGACGCAATGTGTTTTGGGAAAATCTATATTTAAACACATTTTAAATATGCACTTTAAAATCAATTATCAAGTCAATAACATACAAGTGTCCACAGCTGACGGACAATTGCAAATAGTGATAGGCACTGTAGATTTACCAATTTCAATAAACAACGTCACCAAAGTTTTAAAATTTTTGATAGTACCTAGCATTCGACATAACATCATTTTAGGCATTGATTTTTGTAAAAGTTTTAATATGATTTTGAATCTAAAGGAAAATGTATGGGAGTCGGAGGATGTTACTAAATCAAAATCCCAGTCTGTTAAAATAATTGTATCTCAAAAGTTTAAAAATGATAACCTAAACAAAAAGTTAGAGAAACATGATACCTGCTCTCTACAAACAGAAATTAATTTAAATGACAGTCAAATAATACTTTTAAAATCAGTAACAGAAAAATTTGAACAACTGGCATCTTCTGATTTTGGTTTGACCCACCTAGTTGAACACAAAATTGAATTAACCACTAACGAACCATTTCGACAAAAAAACTTTTCCTTTATCGCCTTCTATGCAAAAACATATGAATAATGAGATTGATCGGCTTCTAAAATAGGTGTAATTCGACCTTCAAAAAGTCCTTACTTTTCAAATATCATAATGGTTAAAAAAATCCTCAGGGGAGTATTGACTGTGTTTCGACGGTCGTAAACTAAACTCTATTACTAAACCAGATTCATATCCTTTACCCGATTTAACCAGTATTCTCGATAAGTTACGCGATGCTCATTTTCTAAGTACAATATACTTAAGATTAGCCTTTTTTCAGATTAGGTTAACACCGGATAGTTGTGAGAAGACTGTGTTTAGAGTCCTAGGCCGAGGCTTATACGAATTTGTAAGAATGTCATTTGGTCTCATTTCCAGTGCGCAGAGCCTTCAGTGAGCCATGGATAAACTTTTTGATCCCTCAGATATAGAATCTCATGTTTTTGTATATTTAGACGATTTAATAATAGTTAATAATTCTTTTGAAAGCCATATTCATACATTATTAAAAGTTCATGATATTTTAAGGTCCGCAGGTTTAGCGATAAATTTAAATAAATGTATTTTTTGTAAATCTAGTCTCGCATTCTTGGGTTATGTGGTGGATAAACATGGGTTATACACCAACCCAGATAAAGTGGCCGCTATTTGTGAGTATCCCAAACCAAGAAATACCACTGAGTTAAAACGTTTTATAGGTATGGCTTCCTGGTACCGAAGATTTATTAAGGATTTTTCAAAGTTAATAGTCCCGTTAAATAATTTAATTACAGGTAAAAAGAAGGGTAACGAGATAATATGGTCAGAGGAAGCAAATACTTCTTTTGAAACTCTCAAAGTTTGTCTTGCCTCAGCCCCCGTATTGGCTAATCCTGCTTTTTCAAAAATGTTTACCATCCAAACAGATTCTAGTGACTATGCCTTGGGAGGAATTTTAACTCAAGGAGAAGGGGAAAATGAACATGTAATTGCTTATGCCTCTAGAACTTTGACAAAAGCCGAAAGATCGTACACCACCACTGAGCGCGAGCTGTTGGCTATAAAGTTCGTGATTTCTAAGTTTCTCCGGTACGTACAGGCAACTAAATTCCGTGTTATTACTGATCATTCATCTCTTCTATGGCTTCACCGTTTAAAGAATCCGGTAGGTCGTCTAGCTAGGTGGGCCGCTGAACTTTCACAACATGACATTGAGTATATTCATAAATCCGGAAAATTAAACGTGGTACCAGACGCGTTGAGTAGGGCTCCTATATGTGTGGAGGAGATCGTGGTTGAAAACCCTGACAAATAGTACGAGAAAATGCTTAAAAAACTCACGGAAGATCCTAAAAATTATCCTTTGTGGCATGTTAGTGAAAATTCCTTGTATAAACTTATAAATCTAAAACATAACATTCACACTAACAGTAAGCAATGGAAATTGGTAATACCGAAATCTAAACGTAAAGAAATTATGCAAAAAATTTCATAACGACCCTTTATTTTCTCATTTTGGTGTAAAGAAAACGTTTAATCGAATTACGGAAGAATATTTTTTGGCCAGGACTTAAATCAGACCTTAAAAAATACATTTATAATTGTCAAACATGTAACGAACTAAAACCTTCCCAGTTAGGACGTGCAGGACTGATGGGTGCACCTAAAAATATATCACCCATTTCAACTTTTATCAATGGACCTGATGGGCCCATTTCCAAAATCAAAAAAGTGGAAGTGCTTATATATTAGTTGTCGTGGACTGGTTTACGAAGTTTACTTTTATTTTTAAATTGAAAAGGGCCTTGACTAAAAATATTTGCGCTCTACTAGAGGAAAATGTTTTCCTGATATTTGGTATTCCACAGATTATTGTGGTGGATAATGCTTTACAATTCATTTCTAAAGAATTTAAAACTTTATTAAGCAATTATCAAGTACAACACGTATGGTATAATGCAAAATATCATCCCCAAACTAATAATACGGAGCGATCAAATAGAGTGATAGGCACTATTCGCTCTTATATTAAAACTAACCATCGAGAATGGAACGTTTTTATCCCCAAAATTGCTAGTGCCATTAATAATTCTGTACATGAGGTTACTGAATTTTCACCTTCGTTTTTAAATTTCGGCAGACATGTACCTATAACAGGTGAATTTTATGGCAAGATATTAACTAGAAACCTTTCTCCCTTCAATTTTGAGAACAGGAACATTATAGTAAAAGAATTATGTAAACTACCTCAATTGTATCAGCAGGTATCTGAAAAAATCAAATTGTCCTATGAAAGGAACAAAAAGTAATATAACCTAAGGAAATGGAATGTTGAATTTGAGGAAGGTGACATGGTGTATAAACACAATTATGTTTTGAGTGACGCAGGAAAGTATTTTTCCGCCAAATTAGCCCCTAAATATGTGAAATGTTCTGTTTTTCGAAAAATATCTCCTGTGATATACGAACTACTGGATGAAAATAACAAGAATATCGGGAGATATCATATAAAAGACTTAAAAGATTTTGCCTGGTAACATTTCAGCTGATAACCCATTTAAAAGGTTTATTATCTGGAGAATAATGTAGATAGCTATTAGATAAGTTTTTAGTGATTAAATAATAGAATGTAAACAAAAAATTTTCAATGGTGAAAGTTTTTGGAAGGGGTCCTTTTGTAACTCAAATTTAACTAAATTTGGATGTTACAAGGTATTTTTCAAAACATTAAAAATTTTCTGTTTAATCATTAATATCGACAAATAGGCAACCAGTTATAACGTAGATAAGTTTTGGGAATTGCCTAATTTACTAATCATAAATTAGTGGCACTTCAATAATAATGTAGTACATTTAATATTGCCCTAAATTAAATAATTTAAGCATTAACCCCTTTCGCAAAATTAAAAACAATTTATACCTTTTTGATAACAATTCTGATTTTTAATAAGGTTAAGAGAATCCCGCGAGTCGTATGAAAAACCTAAAATTCCTTTCAAGTTTTTGTAGTGTTTCTTTAAAATTAGAATCGCGCCGTCGTACGTCTAACCAGTCAACGAGTTGAAAATTGGGATTCTTTTCTCTCGTGACTTTTGAACAAGAAGGGACTTCCTTTTGAAAGAAGTACTTACTGTTTGGTGGGCCTTTAGGCATAATTTAGTGAAAAACCTTTTAACCAAGGTGGTTATATATATATATAAAATTATAATTAAACTAATATTTGTAATCGATTGCATTCCATTGCAGGTTTTTTTTGGGTTTCTTATAAATTTTGAGTTATTATTACCGCATTCATTATCATTGCAACTATTTAAATAATGGAGAAGTATTTGGTCTAAATTTCATTTTTTGGGTTGTTAACGAGCCATAGGATTTTTATCTCAAATTGGGCTGGTTATATGGTTAAGAACTTAAAGGTGGTTATACTTTAATTCCCTAGAGCTGTGAAACAGGATTAGCAGAAAATCAACTACGTTGGTATCATTCTCTCAAGGAATAGGAGACATTCCGGCATTTTGTTCTACCACCCATGTGATCCTACTCAAAAAGAAAAAAATAAAAGATAAGTAATGCTTGTAGTAATTATAAAAACACCCCTAAAACAACAGGGAAATTTTTAGTAAGAAACACTATCTAAAACCTTTTGAAAGTTTATCATTTTTAATTTTTTTTGCTTAGTTAATTATTAAAAAAGGAGGGTAACCCACCCACAAACTTTCACCAGATGTAAAACTAAGTCTGAGGACAAGAATTAAATGTTAAAAGTAGGCCTAAATTTAGTTAAAGCATAATTTTAAGTAAAATAGAGTATTTTAACTTCTCTGTGCCTTTCTTAATTGTTTATTGGCTAGAGCCACCCTTTTGATTGTCTTTGAAAGACAATTTTATTATGCTATAACTATTTAGCATAAAAATAATTATCTTATCTAATCTAAGTAATTGCTAAGACAATTACTGCCTACCGTCTAAAGTAAATGGGGTTTGTTTTACCATTTAAGATTTAGTATGGTTATTTTCCTATACTTTTATGGTATCAATAGATATTAAGTAGAGAATTTATTTAGATATTTGTCACTTTCTTTTAAGCTATTTAACAGATTTGAACTGCATAAGCGAAATTTTGAAAATATGTTCATATAAGTTTTTTTAATATATTTAGTTTATGGTAAAAATTGTTTTTTTTGTCTTTGCTTTAATTGGTCACCCCTGTGACCTGGCGCCTGCCTGAACCTTCCCCCTTGCCACCGACGAGCCAAAAGAAAGCTAGCCGTGGTAACACCTTGTGACGTCACTTTTAGGGAAAAAAAAATATACAATAAAATTTGATTAAAACTGTTTGGATACGCTCGAGCTAAATTTCTTAAGAATATTTTTTTGAATTTTATTTAATTCCAAAGAACGTCACAAACAGTATACAAGTGTGAAATGTGTACTTACCAGGCGAAATTGAAAGGATATCTTAAGAGGCACATGCTGATCCATCAAGATGTTCCAGCAGTACAAGAGCACAAATGTGAAGTGTGTCCATACCAGACGAAAACAAAAGGTTCTCTTAAAAGTCATATGCTGATCCATCAGAATGTTTCAGAGGTAGCAATGTACAAGTGTGAAACTTGTAGTCTTAAAAAACACTTGCTGTATCATCAGGATCCATTGGATGTAACAGTATACAAGTCTGAAACGTGTTCTTACCAGACGAAATTTAAACAGTATCTTAAAAAGCAGTTGCTGAATCATCAGGATCCATCGAAGGTAACAGTATACAAGTGTGAAACGTGTTCATTCCAGACGAAATTTAAACATAGTCTTAAAACGCACATGCAGATCCATCAGAATCTTTCTTCTTAAAAGTCATATGCTGATCCATCAGAATGTTTCAGAGGTAGCAATGTACAAGTGTGAAACTTGTAGTCTTAAAAAACACTTGCTGTATCATCAGGATCCATTGGATGTAACAGTATACAAGTCTGAAACGTGTTCTTACCAGACGAAATTTAAACAGTATCTTAAAAAGTACTTGCTGAATCATCAGGATCCATCGAAGGTAACAGTATACAAGTGTGAAACGTGTTCATTCCAGACGAAATTTAAACAGTCTTAAAACGCACATGCAGATCCATCAGAATCTTTCAAATGTAAAAATATACAAGTGTGAGGTGTGTTCATATCAGACGAAATTAAAAAGTAATCTTAAAAAGCACATGCTGGTCCATCAGAATCTTTCAGGTGTAACAGTATACAAATATGAAACGTGTTCTTTCCAGACGAAATTTAAACAGTGTCTTAAAAGGCACATGTTGATCCATCAAGTTTTTCCAGCAGTACCAGAGCAGACGAAAATAAAAGGTTCTCTTAAAAGTCATATGCTGATCCATCAGGATGGTTTAGAGGTAGCAATATACAAGTGTGAAACTTGTTCATACCAGACGAAATATAAAAGTAGTCTTAAAAAGCACTTGCTGTATCATCACGATCCATCGGATGTAACAGTATACAAGTCTGAAACGTGTTCTGACCAGACGAAATTTAAACAGTATCTTAAAAAGCACTTGCTCAATCATCAGGATCCATCGAAGGTAACAGTATACAAGTGTGAAACGTGTTCCTACCAGACAAAAATTTAAACAAACCCTCAAAAGGCATATAAGGCGAGTCCATAAGCTTTGAGTACAAATGGACACAAAATACCCTACAACAATAATTCATACATCATTTATTTTACGCTTAAACAATTTGTCTCAAAAAGGAAATACGGCCATCTATCCTAAGGAAGCGAAACCTAACTCTACAGACGAAGTAGGAGGCTTAATCGGAATAGTTTACTAGGAGGTACTTGATAGGGAGTGCGTTCCCGTGTATTAAATTTTTGGACGTATTAACTACCCTATCAAAAAAAAATTCTTGAAGAATTTTCCTCAATTAAATTAGACCAAAGAAAATTTAGGTATACAACGTTCAAATGGGAAAATAATGACCAATGATTCAAAAAAAAAATATATTCAAACATGTTTATGAAGTAATTAATGCATAAGATAAATTCCAACTTATACTAGCTGGTAACAAAATTAAGTTTCACAAAATTTCTGTCTAAAAGAAATATTTTATGAAAGAAAATAATCAAGAAAAATGTTGTTCTAGTTTTACAGTAAAGCTGAAAGATATACAACAGAGTATATTGTAGTATATACCAGACTGAAATTCACTATACCTAAAATGTTAAAATTTATCGTGAAGCGATAAAAACAAGATAAAACGCTAGAAAGATGGCAGCAAAATACACAATAGACAAGGTTCAATACATCCTTAGGTTGGACTTTATATTGCAGCATACACCAAGCTAAAACTAAGGATTGATGATCCCTAGGGAATCAGGATATGGTTCCTGCAAAACCGAAATTGTTGTGAAGCAACGAGTACAAAATTTAAAATACCAGAAGGGTGGAACCAAAAAAAATAAACAACGGACAAGGATCTTTCACGCAAGGATAGACGAGCACCTATTTAGACCATTCCTGGGCCAGGGGTAGATTCGTAGGGCAGCGGCACTCTTGCATGAGAAACAATCCAGACCTACCCCAGATTGAAACCCCTATAAGAATACTCTCCGTCTCCTCTATATCCTTACATTCGACCATCTTATTCACTCTCCACTCATCCACTAAACACAAACAAGACAATAATGCCAAGCATCAAACGGTCAAGTTTTGGCCTTCAGTTACAAGAGTTCAAGTTGTCGGTCACTCAATCGTTAACTGGAATAAGGAAACATATTTTCTTTCCTTTTTTATTTAAAGTGCACCCAAAAAACTATTAATTACACGTTTTCTAAATCCCGTATTACCAAATTTAATGCCAAAACAGATTTCCTAAAAGAATACTAGAATACATTGACCAAAAATAATGATCCCAAAACACTAAAATCCCAAACTAGTCAGCACTTAAAGTCAGGTTTCAAATCCTTTACATGATATTGCCCTATTGACCTTTTGGCGTCATTCTCTAATTCATAAACATTTAACCCAATCTTTTTTTTTCACTCTGTAGGGACCATTAAATTTTGGAGCAAGCTTAGCTGAGAAATGTTTAGAAGTATCTGATAATGGAAAATCTCTTTTCCAAACGAAATCATTAACGTTAAAACTAACGGGACATCTCCTAAAATCATATCTCAACTTAGTTCTCTCATAAGCCCTCTGTAATTTTAATTTAACGTCCTTGTGCAGCTTAGTAAGTCCCTTACTCCTCCATTCGACATTCTCTCTTTGTTCATCAGTGACTAATTTGCTCTTGTCGCGCCTAATTTGATATTCTTCGCCAATGACTATCATTTCACGATCGAAATTTGTGATGTATGGAGTAAACCGTGTAATTTAGTGTTTAGCCGTTCCAACGGCATATGCCAAATGTGGAAAGTTATTACTCCATTTTCGTTGCTGATCATCCACGTAGGATGAAAGTACCATTTTCAGTACGCAGTTTACCCTCTCGATGGGGTTATTTTGTGGAAAATGTACTGCATTAAACAAAGGTTTTACTCCATAAGACCTCAGAAATTCACGTAAGTTGTTACTTCTACCGTTCTGTGGTCTATTATCTACAATGATAAACTCTGGAACCCCAAATATTAAAAAAAAACTTGTTCCTCAACGGCTTTAATTACAATTTTGGCAGCGGTAGTTCTAAGAGGTACAAAAATAACAAACTTGCTGAACTAGTCAGTAACAACCAGAATGTATTCAAAACCAGTGCTGCTACATGGCAACGAGCCAAAAAGATCACTACTTATTAATTGCCAACAGCGTGTTACTTCTGGTTGACTACCCATTTCACCAGCTGGAAATTTTTGTATAGGCTTTTGACTACAGCAAACTTTACACCTTTTCACATATCGATACACGTCAGCTTTCATTCGTGGCCAAAAATACTTTTGTATCAACCGATTATAACTTATATACCCCCATATGAGCTCCATTCAAAACATCAGCATGATATTTTTCCTTTTTTCCTTTCTGGCTTCGGAACTACTTCATTCCATGTATCGATATCTGAGAGAAGATCTTTAAAAACCACATTCAACTTGCTTGTAAAGCTTTTCATTCATCTCACATCACCAAACATAATGCAACGGATCATTTCTCACCCTCTTTATAATTTTGTCATACCAAGTGTTACCTGAAGTCGCCATGGGTTTTTTGTCAACGTTAATGGACTCTATTGCAAATGGTACAGCTCTTGACAAACAATCAGCGAGTTATCACGACCTTAACGGTGTACCACCTCAAACTGAATCTTTGGAGTCGCAGGCACCATCATCCTAGTCTACCATTTGAGTGTTTTAAATTGTTTAACCATTTTAATGCATAACAATCTCTGATGACAATAAACTTAGTAGCCTCGATGTAACCTCGTAACCTTTCAATGGACCAAATAACTGCAAGTATTTTCAACTGAGTGGCTCCATATTTAACCTCTGTTTTGGTTAGTGCTCATGCCAAATAACATATTATGTAAGTAAGTAAATTCTTTATTAGTTCCAGTATAAAAAATACACAATAAAAACCCATTGGGTGTGGAACATGTCTCTAATGAACATTTAGTATTACACTTAAAATAATATGAATAATTAATAGACAAAATCTATGACATATATGTCTGAATTAAAATTGATACAAAAAATTAATTTAATACAGATTAAAATATAAGAATTAAATTACAAAAATTAAGATACACTAATTAATACATCGATTGTTCTCGCCAAAAAAGAAGCTCTAGAAACGGGCTCTATGGTTATGAGAATTGAATTTGAAACTGACACTCCCACTAGTTCAGATATTACTGCATATTGTCTCATATTGCATGAGAAACATTTTACCTATAATACGTTAATTAAAATTGTTCGTCAGCACTGAACTACACATGACGGATTTTACATACATAAGGAAAAAAATACTGCAAATTTTTCAGCATAATGAGGTCAGAATATATACGAGCATTAAAAGAACATAGAAACAAATTAAGAAACTTGAGAAAAGCTGTGGAGTTATATTGCATGAAAGTGAGACTATTAATTAAAATTGAGTAATTTAAAAATATGACACTTGTTTTGGATGTGCAAGGATTTAAAATAGAAAAAATAAATTTATTGTTAAAGAGTTCGCAGGCTATGATGTTGTGAAAATCGGTCACTACATCTTTAGAGCACCTTATCCATTTGAGATGCTCTCACCAGACATACAAAAACAAGTTCACTGGTTAACAAGAAATTATCACTTCATTGAATGGGATGAAGGGTTTACACCATTACATATTTTCAGCAAAATTATTCAGAGTTTGACAGCATCAGCAGATTGATTATGTAAATGGAGAAGAAAAGGCAAATTACATCAGACAATTTATTTCACAACTTGTTCTTGAATTTGAAAAACATCCACCTATACCCAGCAAACATGATAACGGCATATTGACGTCATTTTTTGGTAATTTTATGACCACATGACGTTAGGAAATAACCAATATGTGACGTCAGCATGACGTACCTTATTGGGCAAAATGTCACAGCACACAGACGTCATACTTGCACTTAAAAAAAGACGTCACTTCTTGACCATAAATGTACCTTAATGTGACGTGATAATGACGTTTTCTGACGTCATTTACAATTGTTTTTAATAAATGGAAAATCCATATACTAAAAAGTTTGGTACAAAGGTAAAAACTATTACTGATTTCAGAAAATTTTATTCTTTATGAAAGTTTAGTACAAGTCTTATGAAACACCTTTTCTATGTTACTTATTCTAATCTTATCAGTCATAAATGGCGACTAAATCGGAACTGTACAAAACATGTCTCATCAGATTTAGTAATAACCTTCGTAAAGGTTTATATTTTTTTAAGAAATCGGTAATAAATCGGTTTTTCTTTTGTATCGAACTTTTGGCGAACGTTTCATAACGGTTATGAAAGATTAAATAATATAAACAAGTTTTAACATCATTTGGTTTATTATCAAATAGATTTGTCTGAACATAAGTAGGTATTGACTTCTGTCGCAAACGTATAACTATACTAACATAATAATAATTGTCATATTGCGAACAAACATATCACAGGGTGTCCGGAAATCCCGATGCCATATTTCAGGAGCAATTGTATATGAGAAAACATGAAGAGAAGTCCCCATAAACATATGTCCAAAAATTGTTCCTACGGGAAAACTCCTTCAGAGGGTTTTCTTCATATTTTCACATGTACAATCGCCTCCTGAAATATGGCATTGGAATTTCCGGACACCCTATATATAAATTTAAATGGTAAATTAATGCTTATATTGCCAGTTGTTTCAAAAAAAAATTTATAACCCAAACTAAATTTTTATAGTCTCTATACAGGATGATTAATATCATTAACTACAATCAAACTACATCAAAGAATGAATTATTGGCATTGATGCCCACAAGGGTGTCCGGAAATCCCGATGCCATATTTCAGGAGCAATTGTACATGAGAAAACATGAAGAGAAGTTCCCATAAACATATGTCCGAAAATTCTTCCTACGGGAAAACTCCTTCAGAGGTTTCTTTTTTTCATATTTTCACATTTTTTATTATCGCATCTGCCACATTTTTTCTGTGCCTACCGAGTCTTTAAGAACAGCTCCTAAAAAATTTATTTCTAAGGTTAAAAATATAGCCAAACAATTATTAATTTATATGACGTAAATTGACCCATGAGAAGTATATATATATATATACCTGACCGAAATCCCCTAAAAAAACTATCAAATATTATATTCATAATATTTTATAGAAAATGATATATTTTTGAAATGTTCTTTCCAAAAATGTGAAAAATAATGTGGGTTGCATTTAAGAAAATTGGAGTAGGGTGGCTGGGGGCTAGAGGGTTGATTCGAAGTGTTAAGTGCATGTCAGAAGATGTCCCCTTCGAAATGTAAGTTGACCTATCTCAGCGAAGTGATTTTTCATATTTTCATCTGTTCATTAAACAATTTAGGTGGTTCGTTTTAAAATGAAGCACCTTTGAATGGAATAAAGCTGCCACAAGTCTTCATCAGGAATGGTGTGGTTCTTTAACAGTTTTTCATTACATGATTGTTTCTTGCTGTCAGGCCAAAAAAACCTCCTTCTTGCGAGGAGTGAGCCAATTTACACTTACAATAGTTAGGCCTTCGTTGGCTGTAAATTCCACACCTACGAATGTCATTCCTATACACGAGTATGAAATATCTAAATACCACAGCTTTAATTAAATAGTAATGATTAATTAAGAACATATGAAATAAGAACAAGAATATATACCTATGTTTAAAATTTCACAAGTTTTTGCCAGGACAAAGTGTTGTCTCTGAAACCACGTAGCACAAACATATACGCTATTAACCTCAAAAACACAGATCACAGATTACGACTTAAGAATTAAACCGCTAGAAGTAAGTGCAAAACGTACTGTCTTTTGTTTCTGCCTCACTGAACTGTATCTTTTATCCCACTTACAACGACAAATTTCTAACACGGAATAGCTTCTTCATTAATCGTTATAAATCTCTGGCAGCACTATCGTTATCTGCCGCCAGTATGCGTAACTATATCTAAACAAAAATATATTTTAAATTAAACCGCTTATTTCGTTGTTCTTGTTGAAGTTATTATGTTTATTGCCCACACAAAGGGCATGTTTTTTAATTCTGCAGGGATGCATCTATTATTTTCCCTGCGTATAACTGTTCATCGATGGGATAAAAGTAGAGCTATAATAGGGTGCAGGGAGTTGCATACCTGCGGAATAAAAAACATGCCCAAACACCATAGAGATTTAAGTTAAACATCCTTGCCCAAACACTGCCAGAGATGAAAATTTTCAAAATGAAATATTTGCATGTCAATTTTTACACTACAACTGATATACCTATTGCCTTTTTATGATTTCATCGCATTAATTAGAAAATCAGGTTGATATGAAATCAGTTTTACAATTTTAAAGTGAAAACTACACGACACCAAAACTTACTTATAGATCACCAATTTTTGACGTCGTAGGTACGTCAGATATTTAAGTGTATATAACGTCGAAAATCACACGTCATTTTCACGTCTATTTATTGGTCGGTGATGCTGCCGACCAATCTGCATTAAAAAATGACGTGAATATGACGTCATACGTCACATGTCTGTTTGCTGGGTAGTAAAGTCTACTTCAAAATGTTTTTATCATTTGAATGATTAATGTATATGTGCACTTTCTAATGTCTATTATTTATATGAAAATATTATAATGTTATAAGATTAAAATAAATAAAACTAAAAAATCGATTTTGTTTTTATTTAATATTAAACGCGTAAAAAATATTAAAAATGAAAGAACTTGTAAAGTTAAATTACAATAATTGTAGTACACCTTTTTGGTGCACTACAAATAGGCTATACATAACTTAATTTTTAAAATGTCAAACACTTATTTAGTCAGCTTCATTATAGTTGGTTTCATCACTGTCACCATCACTCTGATCATCAAAATTTAATCTTTCTACAAGGTCCGCCCTTAAGAGGGCTAATCGAACCAGTGTTTGTAAGGTAATTTTTTCAAAATTTATTTCTTCCATACGGTTTGGTCAAATTACACCAAATTTGGAGGATCAGTAGTTGAAAGTGTACTAGAGGGTACATGTATATCTATTTTAATTAATTTTCACTTTATGTAGGGAAAATTTATACTGTAAATATAAGTAAAATTTGAACGTGATTAGCTCCTGAATTATGATATCAATCGGTAAAATTCGAGGTAAAATTCATACATGTCTAGAATGAATCTTCATAATTATGCTCAGCAAGTTTCAAACTTTTATTCCGTACTATTTGGTTAAAATGAATTTTCTAAATAAGTATCTTTGTCACTACAAATGGAGCAAGGAAGCGTTACCTCTATCGGGAATCGCACCTCAATGAGGTCGGTGAATAAAACGTCCATTGAAGGTATAGTCAAGAGTAAAATTATTCAGCGGCGCATGTATAAAAACTTTCTAGAGAGTGACACAGCTATCCGAAGCTTTTTCCCGACTAGGCCCCTTAAAAAGTATTTTAATGGATACAGAAATCCGCCTAAATTTAGTTTCATCAATTCAAAGCATTCCTCACATTTAGTTTTCATTAACAATTTTTGACGTATTTCGCATGCTTCTTCGTATTTCCTAGTTAGCTCATTACACTCTTCATCTGTGGAAAAACTCCCCATTCCATATATAGCTTCATGTTCTGCATCGAATTGAAGATTTGAAAATTTTTGATTCAAATGATTCACACCACTTTTTAAATCGGGTATTTTAATTTCTGATCGTAGCACATCCACATCTTAAATTAATACTTTGCTAACTGTGGAGCTAATTTAATGTTCAAGTTTTATAATGAAACCCCTCCCACCTAAAGTAAATCACCATATCCTATTGCACATGGCCCTTACACTTAATTGTGAATAACGTGTGTGGATAAGTAAGGATAAATAGGGGTAAAGTAAGCATAACGTAAGGATAAATAAGGGTAAAGTAAGGATAACATAGAGATAAATAAAAGATAAATAAATAGGGATAAAAATAAGGGTAACCTGCTACTATTTAGTCACTTGGTTTCATGCAGTAAATATGTATACATGTAATATTTGTAGTACATTCTCTTGGCTTAGCGGTCTAAGCAGACACGCCAATATTTATATATCTTTTTCGTGTGATGTGTGCAATAAAACATTTAAAACAAAGAATAACTTAAAAAGTCATGTAAGTAGTTGATTTATACCGCCCGACTCCTCCGACCTTGATCACATACGTATACGGGCATATGTTTCAAGGCCGTTGCGCCGCTGATTGAATGTCTATGACACACGTGTACGCGCCTTTTGTCAAGGTCGTTGTTTTCTATTCCTCCGACCTCGATCGTACACGTATTAAGGTTGCAGCGTCTCATGCTACCACTCGTGTGGTTTTGAAGGTTGTTTTTACAGTGTTCCTATATATGAAGGAGGGAGTTGGATGGAAATTCATTCTTGAACTAATTCTGTTAGAGTGCAGTCACAATGTATACATGTAGTGCTTGTGGTATTAGTTTTACACGTCGTGATAATATGCGACGCCATCAGATGCGTTCTTGTAAAAAAGTTTAAAGATGATGGGCCACCAACAAAAAAATGTAAACATAGCGACGCGCAAATTAATTCAAAACCATCAACCTCTGCAGATGTACAAACGATTCAGCCTCACACATCCACAGCTGCATTAAATACATGTTGGTGTTGTAATGTAACGATTGCTGCAAATCAGATGCATATTCACAGAAGAACATTACAACATAGAACAAATTCATGTGCTCCACTAATTGACGGTGTACAAGTTGTTCGCAGTGCTTTGAAATGTAGAATTATAAGTTATCGTGTACAAAGTGAAAATAATGATACTGATTATGTAATGTTTTTGGTGAAATCAAGCACAAAGTTCTAAACGTGCTTGATGAGATGGTAAACATTCATAAATCTGTGAAAGTGAATATGGAGGCGTTTGGTAGATACATTATACAATCACAGGATGTTTCTGATATCAAATCATTTAATACACCTATTAGAATTGTTGATCAATCAACTGACTTGAGTTCTGTATATGATGTATTTGTAGAAATGATGAAAACGCAAACAACTGAATTTCAAGAACGCGATTCAGGTAAAATATCTTATAGTCTTCAAGTAAAAGTGTATTATTTATTTATTTCTCTTTTTAGGGTGGGCTATCGAGCGAATTATGTGTACCTTGAAGTTAATATTAACAAGTTTAGTCCCATGCGCGGATCGTCATATATAAAGTTACCAAGATTCGTTGCACGCAAGAATGCTGTGGTTCACGTTGAGAAATAAGGATGAATACTGTTT
>JANEYF010003271.1:10000-88610 GCA_029963845.1 Rhamnusium bicolor | reverse complement strand
ATAAATATATATATAAATATATAAATATATAAATATATATATATATATATATATATATATATATATATATATATATATATATATATATATATATATATATATATATATATATATATATATATATATATATGTATATATGTATATATAGGTGGGTAAATACCATGAAAGTTGACCAAGTCCAAAATGTTCATTTTTAGAAACTGATAAATTTGTTTTTTTTAATTTTTAAACATAAGCTTATAAGAATAAGAATTTAAGTAGAAAATCCATGCTAATTGTTTTTGGTAAATATCATAATTTAAAGGTTTAAATCTCACTATCTATCAAAACAATTTTTTTTTTTGTTCCTGCATAAAATGTATTATTTTTAGACTTGATCACAAAAACTTGTTTTTAATAAAACAATTTTAGGGTTCTCACAGTACTTAGTCAATTGGATTTCTTGTTCTGGTCAAAAACCGTAAGTGCTGGTTTTGGACTTGGTCTTTCGGCCTTAAGCCCACGATATATATAGAGAGGAGTGTTATAAATATGATTTGAAGGAAACAACTACTCAGCGGGCAAATACCCCGACCTGCATTGAATTACACCTTCAAATCATGATAGATCGATAGCCAAGTCGCTATCATACAGAACATCTAGGATGTCGGTCGGATAGTAGCATTCAACCATATGAGAAGTTTCCTACCTCTCACCACTATTCATATATATATATATATATATATATATATATATATATATATATATATACATATATATATATATATATATATATATATATATATATATATATATATATATATATATATATATATATATATATATATATATATATATATATATATATATATATATATATAAAAGTTATAAACCTTTAAAAAATAGAAAGAAAGTAACAACGGTTTCAGCTAACTTGGTTCAATTTTCATTAAAGCTTTTATCTATCAATGGAAGTATTTAGGAAATTTGTATAAAATATGCTTAAAAATGGTGGAAGTTTAAGAGGGACCGTGGAAATTGAACTTTCATATGTTTAGTATTTAGTATTTAGTAAAATTATAAATCTAATGAGCATGATTGACATTCATTAAACGGTAAATTTTTTTTGTCATTAAAATTTTCGTTACTGTGGAAAATGTCAAATTTCAGACATAGTTTTCTTGTTATGTC
Organism: Rhamnusium bicolor; assembly: GCA_029963845.1. Classification (NCBI taxonomy): domain Eukaryota; kingdom Metazoa; phylum Arthropoda; class Insecta; order Coleoptera; family Cerambycidae; genus Rhamnusium; species Rhamnusium bicolor. Next base: position 87,440 of record JANEYF010003271.1, on the reverse strand, counting down.
ATATAAATTGAACTATTTGGAAAATATCATCGTTAATCGTTTCATATATTTGTCAAAATTGACACAAAACTTCGGTTTTTGGTAATTAATTATTATTTTTTAAATAAAGAACATTGCATGTTTAAAGTTTAAATTTCAATTTAGAGCATACCACTGACATGAAATAAAATTAGTTGATTATAGGTAGTTTTCACGATAATGAATCCTAAGCAGAGAGAAAAATAGGTAAAAATAGTAATTTTTCTCAGATAATTTCATTAACAGATAAAAGCTATAGGCAAAATTTCATCAGTGTATCTCAAGTCACTTCATTAGTCATAAAGCTATACTTCACACAGCGTTAAAGGGTAACTTCAAGCTGCTTAATTTGATATTTAGTATACAGAGTGGGCCAAATTTTATTCGCGCATTTCTTAAGGAGATAATTGAGATATTGTTATGAAATTCAGAAGGTGCAAGTTGCAAACACTTCAAATCATACTTTCTACCTTTACATTCCAAAATACGTTTATGGAAAAACACAAAACCTTGATGTTTTTTTTAAAAGATATTCAATTAACAGTTAATTGATAAGTAGGGATGAATGATTCTGAAATGAGTTTAACTCAAAAACGTCGCATCCTATCAAACAAATTATAAAAAAATTTTTTTGTGCCTTAGTAATAGTAAGTGTCGAGAATGAAAGAAAAAATAGGTCAGTGGTGTTCCGTTTTTCTTGGGAAGAATATTCTCGACACCCTCCACTGTTACGCCCTTGGTTGCAATGGAGAGATGAAACTTATGGTGAGAAATGCACTGATGTACGCAACGTTCACCTTCCGATTTCATAATAATATTTCAATTATTTCCAGAGAAATATGGGAATAATTTAAAATAAATTAAAATTTCAACGAAAACTAAGCATTTTTAACTGTAAATTTATCTAACAAATCCATATTATTTTAGCATGTACTATCGATTCCTTAAGTTTACCGATTAAAATATGACTCACCCTATATAGTGTTACGCCTATCTACTGTAATAATTCCAAAAATGTGCCCAAAGATAGCGCTATCGGTACTAAAACTTAAAATTAAATTGTCAGGAGCAGTCTGGACTTACACTAGAATTGTACGAAAGGTTGAAAATTAAAGTAGTCATGTTTAAATGTTTAATTATAGTTAAATTATTCATTAAGTTATTATTGTCAATTATTAATTAGTTAATAAAATTTAATTACTTAATAAAGTAGTGTGTAACTGTGTAAAAAGGAGTCTCAAATAACGAAATCACGGTTTAAGATATTTGCGTGGACCACAAACATGTAACCCCAGACACATTAAAAGAACCCATTACATTTTTAGTTAATCTTTCACTGACCACAGGTGTTTTTCCAGACTGTTTCAAAATTACTATGGTAAAACCACTACACAAAAGGAGATAAAACAGTAATATCAAATTATAGGCCTATTTCAATTATACCTGCACCCTCAAAAATTTTAGGGGCAGTGGTTAATGAACAAATTTCAACCTATCTTGAAAGTAAAAACATTCTCACTCACTGTCAATATGGATTTCGTAAGAACTGTAGCACATCAAATGCCACATTTGAATTTTATATCATATCAGTAAAATACTAGAAGATAGACAACTACCTCTTGAAATATTTTGTTATTTATTCAAGGCGTTTGATTATGTTAATCATTCCATACTGTTGGATAAATTAGAATACTATGGAAAAAGAGGTATAACGAACAACTGGTTCAAGTCGTATCTCAATAATCGTCAAATCGTAGTTGAGACTCGCTTACTTGAAAATTCCTCTTACCAAAAATTCTATTCACAACCCCAGAACACCAAAGACGGAGTACCTCAAGGGTCAATTCTAGGACCAGTACTACTTTTAGTTTACATTAACGATCTAGTATATAATTACCCATCGTCAGAATTCTCACTATTTGCAGATGACACGAGCATTTTACTTAAAGACTAAAATATTGACAATTTAATTAGAACCGCACAACTGGAAATCATTAATATATCTGAATGGTTTGTAGATAACAAATTACTTCTTAATCAGGAAAAATCTGTCAGTAGGTTATTTCAACCCAACAGAAATATGCCACAAACAACTCTGGTTCCAAACATAGAAAATATCGAGCCAGTGTGCAATACAAAATTTTTAGGGCTTTATATTGATATAAAACTTGACTGGAAATTTCATATAAACGTTCTCAACAAAAAATTATCTAGTGCAGTATATGCTATAGGTAGTAGGCACGGTAAAAAAATAATATCGGTTCTGAAGCAGCTAAAACAGTGTACTATGCATACTTCTATTCAATCCTACAATACGGAATTGAATTCTGGGGTAATTCTACAAATGTACACAGCACGTTCTTAAGTCAAAAACGAGCCATTCGTAATTTATCTGGCCCAAAGGAGATATGAATCATGTCGTAATTTCTTTAAAAGAACGCAAATATTTACATTAACTAATCTGTATATATACCATTTATCTCTGGCAATATTTAAAAGGAAAAGCAACATAACAACCACATCAGAAATACATAAATACGATACACGAAATAAGGACACATGTTTATGTCCATTTTATAGCTACAATGTCAACCGTAGGGGCCTCCTGTACATGGGTGTGCAGATATATAATCACTTGCCACAGCATATTCGAACCATTAATAATTTAAACAAATTCAAACGAGATTTAAAAAATCTGCTGTTATCTTACGTATTTTACAACACTGCTGAATTCTTTGAAACATTGTAATTACTTAGGTAATAAAGATATTAGTAAGTGTATAATAATTAATATGGTAACAATTGTATAGGTAGAAATATGTTACATAACTAAAATAATTTGATATTATCCTTGTTACTAGAAATAGAGCTACTATGGTTATTACATTATTTTAGACTATTTTAATTTTTAATGTTAAGGGGCCTAGTTAAGAAAAAGCCTCCGTTGACTGTGTCTCTCTCTAGGAAGTTCCGAAAGTGACAGACGTATATAAAATAAATGAACGTCGTGCAGAAAAGAATTTTGGTTCCAGAGTACGTGAACTAGCAACACATTACGACGGGATAGAGTAAAGCAATAAAATCTATTGTTCTGGTCGATATGTACATTCTGGTTAATAAATATAGTAGGGAACCAAGCTCTCCACGAAACAGATATTATACAACTCGAAATATAAACTGAAATATAGTAATAATTACTTTCTTTTTTATTTATTATTAATTAATAAATAAAAACTGCTGTCTTTTTGGGTTTCGACCAATGTTACAGTGGAATTATTGACACGTAAATTATTAAAGAATAGAAATAACCGTCCTAATTATTTTATTTTAATTATATAATATTATACTCTATAATACAGTTTAATATTTAGTGTATGCAGTTTCTACTGGAAAAATGATTTAGGTAGTCCATTATGGGTACTATTACGTAATTATTTGATGGGTAAAGTAATATTTTATAAGTAATTGTATGTTGTGTGTTAGTTGTACCTCACCATATTCCACTCTTCATTTTTATCAATTTACATATTTCTCTTCTCATTCTTTAATTTTCATAAAACATTCTATAATCTATTCATTTTATATAAACACATAAAAAATTGTTTACAAGGGCTAGCAGAGCAAGTTTCGCGCGCTAGCGAACCGTTTCAAACAGGTTCAAAAGCGCGGGAGTAGTCGTGACATCACACCATACAATTTACAAACGACGACGGAGATCCCAGCACTCGACCGCTTGATTTCAGATAAATTTTAAGTGTATACTTAAAATGGAAACAAAAACTCCTTATTTTAAATATTGCATTGTACCGTTGTGTAAGAAATACTACAATGAAAGTGCCAGATAAAGTATTTATAATATTGCCAGAATTCTGAACAACTTTCAAAATGTCCGTCTGTTCATCTGTCCGTCCGTCTGTCCGTCCATCACGTTTCTTGTAAGCACGATAACTAAAGAAAGAAAAGTCCGATCGAATTGAAATTTGGGTTATAAGTTAGTGTTAGCTAGAGGAAGAAATTCATTGTTTTTGAAAAAAATCAAATAGTAAATAAAAAAGTTATAGGACATTTTATTTAAAAATATGAATCTACAGAGCGCTGCAATTTTCAATGTGCTACTAAAATTGAAGTAATTTTCTATAGACACCAAAATGCTGTAAAATATACTACCACAAATTTCGCCTACGCAGTCGGCATCATCGGGAGATGAAAAAAAGTTGAAAATTAAATATGTGATTAATATATTAGGTATTGTAAGAATAAATCTTAGTTTATACTATAAAATATACTGCCACGCATTTCGCCAATACAGTCGGCACCATCGGGAAAGAATAAATTAAATTATGTAGTCAATACATTAGGTATTGTAAGAATGAAGTTTATAAGACAAACACAAGATTCTTTTCAAAAAACTGCGAAGAATATCCTACAGAATGTGCAACAATTATATAAAAGTTCAATAACACTACTGTCTGCGAAGAGTAAAATGTTTACCTCTAGTATATATAGTATATTGCAAATACCTTTCCCTTGCCCTTTAATTTATTCTATTCAAATCTTACATTTATCTATTATGTGAATGATAACACGACACAATCACTTATTTCCCTTTCCCCCAAAACATAGTACGAAAATACCTGCGATAGGTAATTATACATTTGCGCAACATTTCCTTTGCAGCAAATGTCTTCTATAGACACTTTACACGTGTGTACAAAAAAAACACGAAAAATATAGAAGTGACTGTTGTAAAGAATTACCCTAAATTCTTTCAAACATAAGACTAAGTCTGCTAAAAAAGCTTAGTTGCGATTAAGCATTTTGTAGTTATTTCATTTTATTCCGTGATCAAGTCATAACTATTTTATGTTTATAAATTATTACTAAAAGCTAAAAAAATACATACTTCTCTGCCTTGACCCCGCGAACCTCTCCAAGGGAAAAACTTTCACTATTTTGTATAAAAGATGCCACCATAAACATATCCACTTTAGGCAAATTATCAGATTGGCCCTTTGAAAAACCTTGTTCGGTCATTTTAAAATATCTGTACAACTACAATAAGCGGTACTATAAAACACAATTATATATTTATATCAGAACAGTCACTAACAAATCAACCAAAGTCTAATAACACCATATTGTACATATGTTTATATAGAATGTCATACTTTGTTAATTTGTTTGTATTAGTTATTTTTAAGTATTTTATGAATGAATTGATTTTTAGTTTTCTTTTTTCTGTATATATATATATGTATATATTAATATAAATTTACTTGTACCCCATACAAGTTGTAAATAATCTACTTAATTGTGAATAAAGATTTCAAATTGGAATTGGAAAACATCTGATTGTGTTGCTTCCCGGCGCGACGACTACCGAATATTGTATGGTGTGACGTCACAGTCAATAGTAGCTCGTTTCGGGCCACTTTAATTTTATCGCTGTTTAGATCCTTCATACTGATCACGTGGAATTAGAAATCTTATTTTTTTATGAAGTACACGTTTTATTACAACGTTACGCTATGTTTTTAGTATTATTTTTATTTTTAAAATTATAGGCAAGTTCCCTATTATTAATGTAAAATTGTATGATATAAAAGTACATAAATAATTATTTATTATTTTTTCTATTATTATAATTACAAAATATAAACAAAATAGTAAGTAAATACATACTTAAAATATATATATCAAATCAAAACACTATTACAAATTTCACGGAGGGTTTTTTGCTGTTTTTATATATCCGCCGCTGAATAATTTTGCTCTTGACTATACCTTCAGTCAAGCAGTTTATAGCCGGCTTAGTTACGGTGTGATTCCCAGTAGAGGCAGTACTTCCTTGCTCCATTTCTACTGGCAAAAGGTACTTATTTAGAAAATTATTTTTAACGAAATGGTACGGAATAGAAATATGAAACTTGCTGAACATAATTATGAAGGTTCATTCTAGAAGCCTTGTATGAATTTTACCGATTTATGTCAATAATTATGGAACTAATCACATTCAAATTTTACCTATATTTACAGTGTATATTTTACCTACATGAAGTGAAAATTAATTAAAATAAGATACATGTATTCTCTAGTGCACCTTCATCTACCGCTCTTCCAAATTTGGTGTAATTTGACCAAACCGTATGGACGAAATAAATTTTGAAAAATTACCTTACAAACACAAGTCGGATTAGCCCTCTTAAGATTGTTCGCAACACGCCAACAGAACTTAATTTCCCAGCTGCTCATGAAGAGCAAATTTTCGTGTATACCTACTATACTTTTCTCTTAATTGTATATTAATTGTATATTAAGTGTATGTATATATGTTTGGGAATAAATTCTATTCTATTCTATTCTATTCTAACAATATGGTTCATTTTATGTCACTTTCCCAGAACACCATGCATATTTTATATAAAAAAAAATTCTAATAATAAAAATATAAAAAGTATTTCACGCACAACAATTTTATAAGCACTAGCATGTAATAAGTTCGTATTAATATGTGTGCCAATATTTTAAATTATTAAATTATCAATTATTAATGAAAGAAATATTTCAGGTACTACTAAATAATTTCAAGTTAGATTTATAACTCAATACAAAATATAGACCACAGGTGGAAAAATGCTGACGCATAATATCCAGTATATAAGACATCCTCCTACTACGATCATTCCATGTTTATCGCTATCGTATACCCTGTATATCCGTCAGAAAATGAGATGCAACCGATATACCTTAACTGCCACTAACTCTACACTAACCGTTTGATGCCCTAGGCTGATGCTCCATTTATGTAACGTATAAAGTTTACGTTTAAATATGTCAGGAATGTCTAAATTGTCAAGTAAAATAAAGCACTCGCATTCAGGAGAATTTATTTACAGGAGTAATGATCGTCATTATATATATTTACAATATACCATATACTCTATATTATGAGGCGTTACGAGTCAAGCGGGTCTCTAAATTTTAATCTTATACTTTTGAATTTTATATGGTTTATCTAAGAATTCAAAATAACCAATCACATAGCGAACGAAAAGTTGAGGTGGTACAAAATTAATCTGACTTTAAATCATTTTTCTATAGAGGGGTTTGAGGTCATTGAATTAAAATGTGTAGTCAATAGTATGAAATTTAATATGAGAAATTAAATATGGCGGATATGATGGTTGACAGCAAACAGAAGGCTCAATTTGGGCGACAAAACTGGAAAAATGTTCGAATTCTCTTTTTAAATTTTCACCAATTCAATTTGATGGACCAAAAATTGAAATTTTAATGGATTATCCTAAAGATCCATATACAATGAAATATGAAGTCGCCATGAAGAAGAGTTTGTATTCAGTGCTAGCAATGTGCCATGGGAATATTCCCGAACCGGGAATAGTTCCGGGAAATTCCCAAGGTACTTATAAATTCCCGTAGGAATATTCATTTTCGTCTTTGGAGTGACCCAATCTAGTCTTATAAGTCAGTTTATCAGCATATCAAGATATGCGAGGCATAAGTAAGGCGTAACAACAACAAATAACAGTAATGTTCTTCTGATATCTGCACAATGTCTTCTGTTGTCGTGAACTTGTAAGACCGTGAAAGGTGCTTAAACCTTGAAGATTTTCGTTATTTTATTATTTGTCTGAACATCTCTACACCGGTAAAGTATGAAACCAGAATTTTTGTTGCATGCGTTATGTATAATATTTAAATTTCTGTAGAGGGGGGAATATTTCCCGGAGAATTCCCAGGAATATTCCCCAAAATTTAAATTCCCGGGAATGGCTAATCAATAATCAGAGCAAAATGGTTCTTTCATGTTACAGCACATGGCAAAAAATTATGTGATGGTATAGATGCACATTAAATGTGGAAGTTCTGCATGCAAATCTTCAAGCTGCACTCGTAGAAGTAATTTCGATATCAGATGGTCTTTTCATATAGATTTTAAACATTTAAAAACCATTTTATTAAAGTAAAGAAGTTTGAAAACTCACCAGAGATTCCCTAACGCTAAATCCGTTCGGAGGATACAGAAAATTCATACAGTTTTATTCGATTCCGAAAAAATCACAAGAAGATATACAACTGATACTGAAATGAATTTATTTCAATAATTTCCAAAAATAATACAATAGAAAAAATTACATAAAATAAAAAAATTAAAATAAATAAAAGAGAAATTACCACGGGCTTTATATAGATAATCTGACAACAGTTTACATATACAACACCTTCTAAAAATTTCTTGTCACGCCTCTGCCCTGTTTACTCGCAGCTTCTCATACAACGTCTATAATAATTTATCATCTGACTTTAACAATTATACATTAGTTGATTTCAAGAAGTTAAAATCACTTCTTCACTAAATTACCCATATTAATACACTGACTTTGATATGTTACTTTCCCCAACAAATTAAAAACTGCTTACATAACACATGTTTTAAAAATGGAAATCGTATGGATATTTCAATCTCCAAAGTGTCTGAATTTGTAATATTTGATTTCATATATTTTTATATTGAAAATAGATACAGAAAATATATAGAAAATAGAAAATAGACAAAACAGAAATGATCATTTCTGTTTTGCCTTTACACTCTTTCATATCGATCTGCATTAAAACTAGTTAAAAACCATTAATTTATTGCCCATTGGTCATTGTTTGATTCAAGAATCCGTTTATTATAAGTGACGTTATTTATTTATTTAACGATTATGATTATGTTGACTGAAAACCAAAGACCTGATTAATCCTGAGGAAGACAATAAATTTTGTCGAAACGTCGACTAAATGAGAATTTGAGATTTTCTTGACTAATTTTATCCAAACCGACTAATAAAACTGCATTAATATTATTATTCATTTATAAAAGTACTCTTATGCACATTTGTTTAGATTAATTCATTTAGGTTAGTTTAGGTTAGTTTAGTTTAGTATATCACTTTAGATAAGGTAGTTTAGTTTATTTTGTAACTTCTGAGAGGTTCGCTTTATCACTTTAAACACTTTAGTTATGATACTGATACTGTCTGTAATTGGGATTATATTCCAGTAGGAATGTTAAAAAAAATAAATAAGAAATATTATTTTGTCCTTCATTTTTAAATCAAGGTTTAAGTTTGTGATGTACAAATTGGGAATTTTGTGTTACGTGTCACTTTGGTACCCTTCAGTACAACTGCGGTACTTTGAACTTTTATGTACGGTACAGTCTCGAGCGACAGTTCCTGTTTTAAAGTGTAGAAACACTACTTTATTCTATCAGCGGTACGATAGAAGATAGGATAACTCAGTGAAGAAAAGGAATATCCTGGCGTTTTGTGTGTGTGGTTGTCGGTTGCGTAGCAATGGACAACCTTACATTACCTGCCGAATATGATTCTCGATGTATGACCAGATTGATTACATATGTTTTAAATAAAAGACAAAATTTCAACTTCACTTACTCTGTTTTATTTAACACTAACCTCATAAAATAAAAGCAATAAATATTAATCAGTGTAAACGATGTATACAGATAACAGAAAAGCAGGCCAATAAACCAAGCAAGAGGTTGTGATAATACAAGCAGGTATATCAAATGTGTTACAGAATCTATTACTACTGAAATGTATATTGATAATACAACCAGGATACAGCTAAATTACGGAAACCATTTTTCTACTGGTATTTAGCAAGCTGCTAATGTGTTTAAGTAGCTAGTGCGGAAGTGGTTTACAGCAGGCGGTGTGTGCAAAATGATCCTGGTGCAGGATATCAATCGTTACTGATGGTTACTTGAGAAATGTCTAATAGCGAGTATACAGGTAGGTTAGCCCTTATGTCTCCTACTAGGGAAAACGTGGTTCAACCTGCGAACTACTTGGTTAGATTCTGTCCTCAAACGCCTGACACTAAAAATCTGACTAGTAGTGTTCCTAACTATAACACTGGGATTGGATTCTATCCTCAACGAGTAACACTAAAATCTAATGAGTGTTTAGTATCATAAAACCTACACTGAAAAACCCGGATGATTCCGAAGGTCGTCTAGCATATACTTTAGCGGGCGTTATATAAGCTAGGTTGTCTTTTATGCCCCTTATTGGGGTACAGTCGTGTTGTAATTCGTGGACTACTTGGACAAATTCTATCCTCAAACGAGTGACACTAAGAGTCTGACTAGTAGTGCTAACTATAACACTGGGATTGGATTCTATCCTCAACGAGTGACACTAGAATCCAAGCGGTGTTTAGTATAATACAATCTAAATTTAAAACTGGATGTTCCCGAAAAACGTCTCAACTAGATATCACTTTAATCCTTATTAAACGAAAAGTGAAATAAATCAAACGATAAAATGTCCCTAAATTGATCCCGCCTGAGATATTTGTGGTGACTCAATATATCGAAATATATCGTTGGTAACAGTTTATAAGTTCAAACTCCAAATTATCGCATCGAACACGAGCTGATCTATGTAATTGGATATTAATTCCTGGAACACTTAGCCAGATTTTATCCTCAAATGAATGACACAAAAAATCTGACTAGTAGTTCTCCTTACTATTACATTGGAATTGGATTCTCTCCTCAACAAGTGACACTAGAATCCAATCGGTGTATATACATAAAAACATCAAATGAAAACGGTATTCTCCCGTAATGATGCGATGCCACTTAAAGTAGAAAAAACACCTTGCATTCCTTTATACTACAAACAGATTATTGTAACACTAAATTTAATCGATGCGCCATACAGTGTATAGAAAAGTGTATGTAAGTTTGTCTTGCGTTAGCCTGTGGTCCTCCTAATTCACCTGCCATTACTGAATCTTCGTCGTAATTTTGAAGCACAACTAAATTCACCAACTATAGATTGAACAACGTCAAAAAGAGCATTTGCTATTCTTTACGTAGAAACGTCTAAAAAATCCTAAAAGGCGTTCTATATTGTCACCTTTTTTTGTAGCATAACGTACAACTTTCAATAACTGGCAAATCTTTCTAATGTTAGTAGTTTCATCTAGTATAATTGCAATAAACGAAATCTCCTCTATTTCGCCCCGTACTTTCCTTAATACAACTTCACCTACGCATGAATTTAAATCATTTTGTATAAGATTGGAAGCGCCTTAAAATGCTGTCGAATTTGCTAAATGAAATTACAATGTTTCATCATATTTTACCAGCAAATTAGTGAAATTCACATAATTCCCCCCATATTTGCAAATTTTCCGATCCATCGTGAATCCGAAAACCAAGCTCATATTTACCTAGGAAACACCCCTCATCTATAAATCTTTTAAGGATTTCGTAATTTTTCGCACTTCTTGATCATGTTGTTCATGGCTTATTTTCAATTGATTGCCAAAGTATGTTCCATTCTTGTTTTGCCTAAAGTTTTTTCTTTCATAACGGACTAAATATGTGTTATAGACGACGAATGTTTTCTTATCGCTTTGTGCAAATTGTTTAAATCGGAAAATTCATTTTTGTTTCACAAATTCTTTTCATTTGAAAAAGAATACATGGCCAGCAAAATAAAGCGATTTTGTGTTGCAACCAGTGAGCTAATCATATTTTTTATAATTTTCCGTTTGGAAATGTCTTACATAAAATTTAGTTTGTTTGGTTAATTTTGTGAGAGCTGTAGTTGACCTACCTTTTAAAATAATTTTTGTTTTACCTTCAAAATTATAAGTTCAAAATCCCCTTATCACTAAATTGCACATACTACATTCACATAATATAGTTTCCGTCATTTCAGAACTATTTTGCGACGTTGAGGGACCTGGTGCCTCCATTACGCTTAGAATGTAAGCTGTCTAGTCTATAGCTTACGTCCGCACTATTTTTAAGTTTGTTTGTAACGTTTTTCGCGATTATAATTACACTGTATTTTAAACAATAAATAATTTCTAAAGTCAATATAAACACTAATAATGAGGAGCAACCATCAAAAAATACTTTAAAAAAATAAATAAACTAAATGTCTCGATCGTAATATACGCTCGAGTTTACTCACAAAACATTACACATTTACTGTATTTCAGTATGCTGTGAGAAAACAGCTTACACTCGATCAATTCACTTCGGAGCCGTTCGAGCGGTATTGGGATCGTGAAGTTGGAAACCTAATGCATTGCAACTTTGTAACTTAACGCATTTTAAAACATTTGTTTTAACACATATCGAGTTTATAAGCGCCGTCGAAAAAAGAGATTGGGAGCAATAAGAAAATAAATAATATATTTTATTATTTTAGAATTTTTGCAAGGGAAGCTGTGCGTCCCTAGCTTCCATAGAGAACACGTCACTGGAAAATAATCATGAGCAATAAACAAAACGACCTCAATCGAACTAAACCAAAACGTTACTGAATTGCCTTAGCCAGTCACTACGCTTACAGCCACATGCACATGAATATACTTTAGTGTATCTTGTCGCTGTAATTCGGTAAAAATATTTTTGTTTTTATAGCAATAATTGTATATGAAATAAATTGTCAGTAACATTATTTTTACTGCGCTGGAAATGAACCGACGTTAAAAATTACTAATGAAGCCAATAAATGGATCAATATATTTGTAAAACCATATATTCTCCAGGAAATAGAACGACTGATTTGATAACATCTCGGTTTTGAAATTTTCAACGAATACGTTACGTTACCTTCCTCACTGATATAATGAAAAGTGAAACGTATACACATTAAAATTGTGTATTATTTGATACAACATATCAAAAGGCAAATGTAAAATTGACGCGATTTAAAAAAGTTTCTACCGAATTCGATAATGTAACAATACAAAAGCATTGTAACATAACAAACTCTTTTGAGAACTCCAGAAACTCGCAATGAAAATAAATTGAAAATCTTATCTACAATCTGTGGCCAAATTATATTGACACGTTTATTCTTTAGTGCCTTTCTTGTATTATGACGAATAATGTACTCTGAAGGTATACAAATCTAAGCCGATTTAAATTTTCAACAACGGTCTTTTCCAGAACAGCTCAATATTGTGTCTTCTAATTTAAAAGTGTTTATTAGTTAGACTATCTCTGAAATGGAAGTTCAATGAAATTTTTTATGTACATATTTTTTATATGAAGTATTTCTTAAGTGTGAAATACTTTCTAGGTGCACGATGGTTATTTCTGAGAAAAAGTAATTTGCCTTATAAAAAACATATAAAGGTTCCCTGGTACCTATCCAGTTATTTAAAGATGAATAATTCTCCTATCACATAAGGGCTGGAGCAGTTCTTATCATACAGAATAATAAATGTGGTGTATAGATGATTTCTTCAAAAAGAAGGAGCCAGAATATTATTTATTGTAAGTTCCAGTGTCATTAATCGTTCTTCGAAAAGATACCAGAACTCTAATTCGCATATTGTTACAATAGATAGCCAGATCATAAGAAGTACTATTTTTTTAAGACATGACCATAAGAATCGCATAAAGTTTGCAGCAAATAAAATACATTACAGTCTCTTCATCTACTAGTGCTGAATTGGACTGTTAGACGCACAGATTAAATCGCTTGCAGTTTGCCAGGGATTATGTGAATTGATGGGAGGGGTTATGGGGAAGATGAATGTCTATCGATAGTAATAGTAGTAGTGGTTGGAGCTGGTGTCTGATAGATGGACCACAAATGGACTCTCTTTATCGACCTAAAACCTAAAACGCGATCATTTATCAATAATATTGTGCCAAATGCATTGATGTGGACACATTTTTTTTTGTTTTTATGGGTTGAGCTGGCCTGCCTGCTCTCTGAATTTATATATTTGTAATGAAATTGCAAGCTATTTCATTCCAGTTTGTTGCTTTCCGTGAAGAATTGTTTCTGCCAATCTAGTCCAGACGGCGCCACTGATTTTTACTGGAACAGTTGGTTTTGTAGATTTTTGCACTTATAAAGAATGCCTAAATATCTGTTTGCCATTACTGCTCATACTGTGCTCTCAAATGTTTGTTTCTTTCCAAACTATAATCGAGTTTAGGGGGCAGTACACTACGGTGCTACTTGCTTTTTACTAGTGTAGCGTTTTGAAGAAAACACCTGTAGTTCAGCGATCTGGTAAAATTTATATGTTTTCTGGTATTATCGTGAATTTTATGATCATCATTGTTTAAAAAGTTGCTATATTGATTTAACATACCTACCTTTGAGGTACCAGATAATATTACTGTATCGTATTTATCTTAATTTACGCCTTAGGCGAATTCGCCTTTCAGTGATCAGTTCACATTGGTTGTTCTTTAGAACAGCTATCATTAATATCGATTAGTATTGATTTATCGTTTTTTGTTGGCAATTTATATCTCTGATATTGTAGTAATTTCATGTGCTAATTTAAACTAATATTCGGTTATTGTAAATCTTCGATTTACCTGGCAACGGATGTCGCCGTTTTGTATAGTAGTTAATTGTTTTCTGTCTTGTCTGTTGGTGTTTTAGATCACTTGGTTACGTTGGTAGCTCAGTGAAGAGTAGTGACTGGTGATATTTGGAGTTTGGTACCCATTTTGGAGGAAACCTATTTGTTTATAACCTTTGTGAGAATTACCTAACCTGGTGCATTTGTTTTGTGGTGGATCATTTTATACCAGTCCACATATTTACCAGACCTCTGTAGCGTAAGGTTTTTCTAAATTTAAAATATCGAGTGCTTACTTGAACGTTTACTTAGGTATTTAGTTAGAAACTCTGCTCTAGTAGAACCTTGCCTCGTTCTCTGGCAAAAATACCTGCCTAGTTATCTGGCAATTGATTAACTTTTAATTATTTGCAGTAAACATATAGTCAAGCTATATATTTTTATTTAACTTTATCTGGAATTCATTATTACCTCTCCATGAGGAACTAATAAATAATTGAACTTAACGTTACCTTTAATTTGACAATTATCATATTGTTCTATATTTAGCAAATATTTATTTAAGTTATCTTTCTATTTGTCTGACTATGACAAGACATTCTAAATTCTATTTTCTTGAAGATTACCTTCTTTTAATATAAAATATAGTGAATATCTATTTCACTTTGTTTATTATAAGAGCTATACCTAGTTTATTTGTTGGACTAGTATTTTTTCTAGTTGACGTAACTTTTATTGATACTTAAGTTAGTTGAAGTCTTCAACGTTCTAAGATATTGTGGGATACAAATACTAGTTTGATTAGTTTGCAATTTACTCTGTAAATTTGTGTTAACTTTCATATTTTTTCTATGTAGCTGGACAATTCAAACGTCACAGCTTTTTACATTGTTTTGTCTGATACTGATCTCATAAAACGTTCCCCTTTTTATGTAAATACCTGGACCAAGAGAAGAGGATAACTGGTGGATCGAACTGATCCTTATATACTGGGTGGAGCAGGAAAACGATATTTTATACACTGGTATTTCGTCTCAAGGGTAACTGCAGTACTGACAGTGGTGATTCAAACTGACACCGAACCCATTCAGAGCTTAGCAGTTGATGGATATATTTGGTCAGAAGAATTTTTTGTAAGAGTCATTTTTTGCTTTTTAAATTATCGTATCATTTTTTTTTGTTTATTTTGTTGGTCTTCAGCTTCCACTATATTTTTTTAACTATAAGAGACCATCTGAGCCTACGTAAATTTCTGTACATATTCTTACCAGTTTATTATATTTTTTATTTAATAATATCTTTTATTCTACTTCCTTCCCAAACTGAATTCAAGGAAAAACGTTATCATTATCTATTAAAGTAAACTTTTACTTATTTGGTACTTGCAAAAGTCCTGGCGCTCAGGCTATATTTTAGTGATGACTCAGATCAATCTAAGCCCTTATTCACCACCTACTAACTCAGCTACCGGATAATAAATACAGCCACAAGCTAGCTTGTGTTATGCCAGCAATTGGGCATACTATAGAGCACGTTTGGACTTGTTTCTCGTCGATCGGTACCACCACACTCAGTAGAAGAATTAGAAGTGCCTAAATAGTAAAAGTGAATCGAACTTCTACAAGAAATAATTAACAACGCTGTTTGTAGTATGCACAATCGGTTTGAGGAGAAATTAATTAGAGGAATTGTACGCCAGCATGTTATATCTCCTGGACTGAGTTGGAACCATTGATGTGAAGATAACACTGACGTAGTTTTCCACGAAACACCAAAATACAGTTTTAATCATCTCCAGATGATGCCAACTTGGTTGGCGAAACTGGCGTCGAGTGCAGTATAAAGAGTTTGGTATTTCGTGGAAAACTACGTCAGTGTTATGTTATATATGTACAATATGTAAGTAAACCTTTTAAACATAACAAAAGTTATTATGCTTACACTAACCGAAAGAGTCACGGATAAACGGACTAACATTTTTTAATTCGTTAAACAACGTGGTTTGAAAAAAATAGTTTCTTGAATAATTACAATGTGCGTTTCCACTTACATTGACTCACGCCAAACATGATTGACATGTTAATATTTAAATGGTTTAAATCAATAACTGTTCTATAAATATATATCCTAAAGTGTAATTTTTGCAAAAATTAATATAACAGAATTATTGTTGCGACCTTTCGTGTTTTTTTTTTTTCTAACGGATATGAATATAAATCATTCATTACGTGTAAAACCTAACTCTTATATTGCGAGCTCACTAATTTTACCTTGAAAATATAAAAAAATACAGCCTAATAAATTAAATTTTAAGCACACAAGGAAATTTGTCCAATGCGAATAATAATATTAATGTGTAATGAGATATTGCTGTAAAATGTTTTTGTTACTTTATTTAATGTTATGTTGTTATATCGAAAAAAAATAGTTGAGAATAAAATTTAGCCATGATACTAATCATCTTCATAAATTTACGTGGAATAATTATATTATGATAAGACATCTATGGCCCCACATAATACCTGCATTTGTCCAAATGGTATACAGTTTAGCGTATGTAACAAACGATAATAGAAAGACGGTATCCACCTCAATAATAGTAATAATCTTACTAAATAATTGTAGGGTTGTAGTTGCTAAAGAAAATTTTACCAAAGCTAACAGTACTTATTTTTTGATATTTGAAAATAGTTTTTTTTTTTTGAGGAAAATAAAGAGTTTGTTAATTCAAGTTAGTAACATAACCATAAAGTATTTATCATAATTATGATGTGGTTTGTTCAGACTATCAATAAAACATGACCCCTTGAGGATGACTACGACTTGATACGAAGAGCTAGTCGTATCTTATTTGGCGCCGAACGTGGGGCAGTTGTATAGGCGGTTTTGGATATGGATAATATTATCAATGATCATAGAGGTTTGGAGCTATTTTAGTATCCTGCATTATGGTAGAAACATTTGATACAAATGTTTGAATGAAGGAGCCCGAGAGCAATATGAACTCGACCGAAACCGTTTAGTGTAAAGAGTAAGAAATAGAACTATTTATAATTGGGTGCTCTACGATATACGAGGAACTGAGGTCAGTTTTTTTAAGGAAGGCTTTAGGGAAAAATGTATAAGAATTTATTAATTAAAGTTAGTAAGATAATAAATTATTTTCACATTCATTGTGTGGTATGTACCATTTCAATTACCAATACAACGCGACCCCTGAGAACGTTTAACTGCTAAGGGCGAAATGTAAAAATTTGGCGCCTAACTTGGGACAGTGTAGTATTATGACTTGTTGTAGAAGTGTTTAGTACAGAAGTACGAGGTAAAATTAGTGAAGATTTAGGAAAGCACTACGAACTTGTTCGAAAGAAACTATTTCATGAAAGAGGTGAGAAATAGTAGCTAACGATCAATATTTACGTGTGCCTACACATTCACGAGCCGAGATTAATATTTAAGAACATTTCTAGATATAAGAATTTGTAAATTACTAAGACCAATAATTGCTATTATTATAATTCTGGTGGGGTACATATTTCAGTTACCAATACAACCATTCAGAACAACTGTGAACGGGAATGCATAATATGAGATACGATGTAAACGCATCTAAAAATAATATTGACATAGCTCTTTAAAAATAAAAATTCCCTTGTCAAGATTATATCATAGATCATGTTTACAGTATTTGAAAAAGAGAAAAGAACTAATCAAAATAGATTTAGCAAAAATACAGGAAAAAGTTACTTTGTCTACTTGGGTTGTAGGTTGTATAATAACTTGTTGAACAAATTAATTTTCTTTAAATACCGTCATATTTTATCCAATAGCACTTTTTGCAATTTCAGCAATATATAACACATTCATGTCTATGGCAGGTAAGAATGGGGTAAGGAACGGAGCGAAAGAGATGATATGCATCTGCTCCGACAACCAAGCTGCTCTAAAAGTTGTGTGCTCCCCCCAGTGCGAGATCAGCTGTCATTCAGGAAGGAAGAAGAGCTTGTCAGGTATAAACAAATAAGACTAGTGTGGGTCCCGAGACATACTGGGGTTCCAGGCAACGAGAAGGCCGATGAATTGGCTAGACTTGGAACCGACGCCTAAATTTATGTTAGGCATTACAAGGTATACTACAACGGCTCTCAATGAGTGGGCCAACGGGTGCCTGAGGCATAGTATCTTCGACACTGAGGCATTTCTAAGAGAGGAGATGAGCTCCCTCGCCCTGACTGACATCTTGACCTTCATTAGAAGATCGGAACGGTTGAACAAGGGGACATGAGTATATGGCTGAGGAGACAGCTGGGGATTGGTAAAAAGGGCCCGTCTGTGGTTTACTTGCCAGGCGTCAGTTGCCCCACTATTACCATTATCAATTAGTGGTTTTATGATATTTCACTTGAAAAATAGCCCTTAACCATACATGTCATAAACATAGCAAAAAATGCTATTATATAACATACAAATAAACGATAATTTAAACTGATGGTGGTTTCGAGAAATCTGCATTATTTTAAACTTGGTGGTCATATCATCAAATAAACGGTTGCTCTGGGAATGTACTATTTTTACATATTATTAAAAATAAAAACTTTATGGGCAAAATAGAAATTTCCAGAATTCAGTTTGTCATGATTTTCTGAAAAGTGATTTGAGGTATAAACTATCAATACTAAAGTACGAATAAATGTTTCTTAATATTAATGTTCAATATCAACAGTGTATGTTGATATTGAAAGTATAAATTGATTTTTATTTATATACCCCTTTTTATTAAAATGGAGAAATAGAAATGGAGATACTGTCTATATGAAATAAATTAATATTAATATTTAAGGTAAATTAGAAGCATTTTTTATGTTTTTATTCCAGCTAATATAAATTCTATACAACATATCGCTGGCGCAATAGATCACAACCTTAAAATAATCTATCCTACGGTGACGAAATGGCCGTGGAAAGACATCTTTATCGAATTCGCTTACAACGCCTTACATCCTAATAGAATAATATGCTTATCGACAACATGAACATTTTACACCCAGTAGTGAGGAAAATAGAATTTAAAACCTGCTAAGGAATAAAGCCTATGTACATTTTAGTTTTTTGCTTCAAGTAGTAATAAAAATGTACGTTACTTGCATTGGTGGCTTCTCCGGTAGGTAGGTAAGGTAGTGTCTTACCATGAAGAAACAAGGAAAGACGAGGGTGTATTTTTTGTACATATTGTCTATTTTATTAATTATATAATTAGCCTGATTTAATTTTACAATATATATTATTTAATATTAATAAAATACATGCAAAAAAATAAATGCGCAGCTGTGGATTTAAAATACGTGCTCATTTGGAGCATTATTCAAATAAAGTGTAAAAGACAATCATCGCTGCATTGTCTTGGTATCGGGAATCACGAGATGCATGCGTTTGTGGCAACCTGTGGGCTCTTGTATTATAATATAATTAGAGACTACATATAGTCGGCTACAAAACTTTAGTTTTGATCATAATATATTTATATTATTTATTGAAAATTTTTTTAAACATAATAGGTAACTCTTTCTATATTTTTAATAATTATTATAATATGTATGCATAAATTCACCTTCTAAAAAAGTGTAGCTAAACTGACGTTCACATCAGTATTCTGCATAGCCAAAGTGATAAATAAAATTCTGTCCTATTCTATTCTATTCTATTAAAAGTTCACGTGAGATACAAGTGTTGTACACTTGCATCTCACAATTCTTGGACGACCGATATATTTTAAATTCTGTAGGTGTAAGAAGTGACATTTTGAATAGGTGTGTTCATTTTAAAATCAAAGCGTCAACAGAATTCATTTTTAGAGCAGTTTTGGACTTTACTATACGTAAAAATTAAAATAATAAATTAGTGGCTTTTTAGGTGTATTTAATTTCAAACAAATTATTAGAGTTAAATTCCTGTTAATACTCGAAACAAGTATATTTTTTGTGTTTGAGCACAATATTCAAAGTTAATTTCAACAAGTTGTCGAGATTTAAGTGTATTTAATATTAATAGTCGTTAACATTTCAATAGCAACGCGGTCAACACCTTTACAATTAGGTATGCCCTTCAGATTGCCAAGAATTTCTCATGGCTACGACATTTCCGGCTACGAGAGCTTTCTGGCTTAGTGTTCCTTGAGCATTGTTACCCACTTGACATTCTTGAGAATTTGCATATTTCACTAATCACGTTAGAGTCAGATTTCAGAACTTTCAAAGACTCAAACTCTCCTATAACATCATTGAAAGTTTTGATATAAATCGTTTCTAATGATGAAAGGCCTTAAATTGCTAATTAGGATGGATTTTTCTGCGGATGCATTTAAATGTTTAATTGGTTTAAGTTTTTCAGACAAACATTTTTACTTTAATACAAAGCAATTGTTATTATCGCGTTCTTTTAACAAGTTCATTTATCACATTGTTTAATTGCATCAGGGTAATATTATTAAAAAATGTCTCGTACATTATTTTTCAAATTCTCTGTAGGGGTTGTTAAGAACTGAATTTTAAACAAAGCTGCAAATATTGTTGACAAGGAAGAAAATTTGCTTATTTTTCTCGCCTACTAGACAAGTTCCATTTTCAATAAAACAGTATTTAAGCAGATTTAACAAAATGAGGGAATTTAATAAAATATGTATACAAGTCCTTTAGGTTATTAGATGAAGAATTAAATACGCAATGTCATACTTAAAATCTAACCTAGATTTATATGTGAAATATCAGAACTATTTGTAACTTTAAATTACGCAACTTTTAAAAAAAGTTCCTCACATAGACAAATAAAAATACATAATTTCAAGCTACCAAACATAATATCTTTATACATAATAAAATAATAATATAGTCCTTAAAGAGATAATAGAATATCATTTGAAACGTACATTTTAAATTTTTGCAAGCCTATTTTTTGGTCTTTGGGTCATACTAGCCAGCCGTAGTTTAACTACTGTTTACATTTAACAATATTCTCTAATAACAACGAAAATCATAAGCCAAACAACACTGTAGTATGTCACATTACTGAACTCAGAATTCGATGCTCTATCCAAAACTTTAAAAACATACAGGGGGTCAAAATAAAAATAGAAAGTTGCTATCATTTACGTTGAAACCGGAACTAATAAATAGTTTTCTTCTATGTCAAATAATGTTTTTTCATTTGTGCATCGACTAAATAATATCATTTTGCTTACTTAAAAATCAAACAAAAAAAAAGGGATGAAACATATATTAGTGACGACAGCCGATATATCTGTATTATATGCAACCATTATAACCAGTATCAATGCAATAAGATGGAGGACACCGGGATAATACGTATATAAAATTATACGTACTTGGCACTTTCTCCCCAGTTACTTTGGTAACATGAAAGCGTGCGGTTCTTTTCGTGGTGGTGTTTGGTTTGGTTCTCGCATAAAACGCTCTTAACAATGGCACAGTTATTACCGTTTGTGCATAAACTACAAAAATTATTGAAAACTACAATTACCTTACAACAGATGGGTCACATATCCTATGTATTCTATGTAATCGACGTTAGGTATTTCATACACGCCGTGATTGTGAAAGACATATAAATTCGGCTCCTCAATGACAGAATTTTGTCGGTACAGTTATAGAAGAGGATTTTTTTTATGATTTGTGTGTCATGTTCTGTGCATGTAGTCTGTCTTGGTGGATGTACGAAATAAATTTTTGTCGGTGACAGTGGATGAAAGAACTGACGTTTAGTGTAATAGAAATGTTATATTAAGAATTTTAAGCGTTCAAAAGGCCTTTACCTCTGATATTAATAGCTAGTAAACTAGTAAAACAAACCACTAGTACACACTGTAAAAGTAATAGTAACACGTGCATTATCCAGTATAAATGTTCAAAATAATGATTTAACAGCCACGAATACAGAACGGATATTAGTTGTTACAGGGTTATTCATTATAAATTACCCACCCCTTATCATCATTATTATTGCCTACAGAAAAAAATTTTAAATAAAAGTTTGGTGAATTTTGTTAAAATGCTATCAAAAGTACAGTGGCGTGCAGATTTCAGGGGATACAAAAATATAATATATTTTTTTAAATGGAATACCCTATACAATATTAAATTTTTGAAATGATCCATTATTTCTTGATTTCAAAAATATACCTTATGTTACCTCTACCGTATACCGTTATTGAGTTATTAAACATCGAATATCTTAGTTAAACTAGTTGCTGTAAATATGGAAAAGTTAACATTATTAAAGTGACCTGTGAAAATGACAACTATTATGTTTGAAAAGTGAAATTTTTTTAATGAAATAATCAAAATGGTTTACAGTGAGGAAGAAAAAGTCCAAATATTTACTTATTATATACAAAATAACAAAAATAAACGTGCAGCAAAAAGAGTCATATACCGTGTTGTATCCAAATCGTTCAACACCATCAGAAAATACATTCAAAAATATTTACCGAAAGGTACTGAATCAGATTCTGTGCGAAAGGTGAATAATACCTCCAGTTTTAGTATAAAAAAGCATGTAGTTCAAGCAAATCAGGAAGAACAGCTAGATATACTGCTTCATTTCGAAGGTAAGCCCATCCATATTTATTGCCGAATAGACTTTTTTGAAACATTGTACTATTTTTTAGAAAATTCTAATGTAGTCTAAATAATGCAATCGATCAATTAGGTAAGAGTTATTCCAAAATCCAACGTACGTTAAAAATTAACAACTACAGACCATATACAATTTTACCCGTACAAGTTTTAACATAGGCTCATAAAAGGGAAAGGCTGGACTTTTGCCGCCATATGATTCAAAAGTTGGATGAAGATCCCAATTTTTTTTACTAAAATATTATGGACTGATGAATCATCCTTTTCTACGGCAGGAGTTTTTAATAGGAAAAAATCGAAGGTCGTGGGAAAACAAGCACAACAGAAAAAGATTTGTAAAACAAATAAAAAAATCAGGAAGGAAAACTGTTAGCGTTTGGTGTGGAATTTTCAGAAACAAAATTGTTGGCCTATATTTTATGAAATGGACCTATCTGAAAATAATTATTCCAGAAGTAGAAAATATTCTTTTGCAGTATTTTCCGGAAGCCAAACAAGATGATATCATTTGGATGCAAGATGAGGCAACTCCGCATAGTGTCCTACCCGTTCAAGATCATTTGAATAATGTATTCCCAATATGGATAGGGCATAATGGACCTATTAAATGACCATCTAACAGTCCGGATTTGACCCCTATGGATTAATTTTTTTGGAGATTTCTAAAACACATTATCAATAATAATAATACTTTAGGTATAGTAATCAACTCATTATAGACAGGATTCGACTTGAAATAATCAATCTGAATGGAAATAATGAAGCCATTTCCGGTGCAATTTCAAATATAAGAAGACGTTATCAATTATGCATTGACAGTAATGATGGACATATCGAACATCTTTTATGAGATCATTTATTTATGTTTTAATTTCCTAAATAAATCTTTGTTATCTATTTTGTATAAATATTTGGTTTTTTTATTCCTCACTGTAAACCATTTTGATTACTTCATTAAAGAAATGTCATTTATCAAACATAATAATCGTCATTTTCATAGCTCACTTTAATATGTTAACTTTTCCATATTTACAGTAACTAGTTTAACTAAGATATTCGACGTTTAATAACTTAAAAACGGTATATGTGGGGTAACTATTATTTTAAATCAGGAACATTCCAAAATTTAATAATATACAGGGTATCCCATTTAAAAAAATATATTATTTTTTTGTATCGCTGAAATCTACACGTATGCTTTTGATAGCATTTTAACAAAATTCAGTCATAACCACACGACTTTTATTTAAAACTTTTTTCTATAGGCAATAATAACGATGATAAGGGGTGGGTAATTTATAATGAATAACCCTGTACCATGCATATGGCAGACTTCATGCATTCTGAATAACACATTGCATTAAGCGGTATCTGTTCACTATTCAGTTTATACTTTTGCTTTTATTTGTATTCGTATGTCCTTATCTCAACCATGAGTGGTTGCTACTGGTCCTAGACTCTGAACTCATTGCCTTTTCCTGGTTAGCATACCGTAATAATAATTTTGAACACATCAATAAGCTACATTTTAGTATAATTTTTTGTTTTCGACAACACTTTAATTGTAAAAAATTCAACAATACCTATATAAAATATTTATTCATCTTTTGTTTTAAACACTGGCGTAATTGGTCACTGTCCAACAAATTTCTCTTCCGCACGATATGTCGATTAGTGGGCCGTTCTGATAGTTCTATTAGTTAACATGAGTCAAACATTATTCATACGCTGTCATGAAATGAGACTAACGCCTTCGTTTCCACTATATAACCCGACCCTGACCATTCCATAACACCCCTACTGCCTAATGTCACATGATAAATGATTTTAATTCGGGACGTTCCAACCACCAGATTCAATTTACCTAATTAATTAATTCTTTTCGGTATTGCTTTTTGCAATTTTCCCTGTCCCATTTATTATTTTCAGATCTGTCAGACTGGATTTTCGTAATAACCTGATTATTAAGTAATTATAGAATAAATTAAGTTAAAATGTTTTGTTAGAATTTATGAGAACATGGTATTGATTCAAAAGCACAACGCTCGGAAATGTTTTGTACTTTCTTTTAAAAATATGAAGATGTGTTTCTCAACAATTGCTATTAACTTTAGCAATTTTGTGTTCACTACAGGGATGATTTTTTTTTATGTAAAATCTACATGAATAAACTATATGATTAATTTATACGCTGGGCACAGAAAGTTAAGGATAATTCTTATTTTCATGAAAGGATCGAACTAAAAAAAAAATTCGTTATGGGGGTGGTATTGACAACTTCTTTATTAACTTTTTTTGCATAATTTGGTTATGATAAAAAGAGGAAAAATAGTTATAGTTTAAGAAGTGTTTAGCCGAGGGGAACTAACCATGTCCTAAACCTATCATCAATACCTCTAATTCTGACCCCTCCCTCTAATTACTTCAAGTATACATCTGGGCATGCTTCTGATGATATGGGTCGATACCATCATGTAGAATTTGTGCCCATAAAAGGGAAGAATATCAGACAGTTGCCTAATGTTCTTTGGAACCAGTTGATGGTTTTGAAGTGTGTACCCAATAAATCTCACACAACTTCAATGGGATTCTAGTCAGGAGAATATGATGGAAGAGGATTGTGATCAACTCAGTAAGTTTTAAGGACGTTGATCATTATCCAACAGCAGCTTGAAAAGTCGTAACAGCGTTATTGACCAATATCATTGGCACATATTTTTCCGGTCATGGTCATCCTGCAGATATACAAATTGATGCATTCTCCAACATATATTCCTCTCCATACTAACACTGACTCCTCTAAAAGCTACTGTGGGTTGGATAAATCATTGGCTGTATCTCTCCTGTGACATCCTCGCTGAATAAATTCGAACTCCATTCAGTGTCTTAGTTTTGATGATCCCTTGCACATATTAAACGGGCTGCATTGTCAGCTCTAGACTTAACCGAGGGGCTCGATATGAAGGATGACTTGACAGGTCAAACTCCCTGAATCTATGTTTGGACACTTGCTGTAATCTAATGTGCTGCACGTAAGGTGGTCCTTACTTGAGAAGCTTCAAGGGTAGGATTCCTTCTTATTGTAGGTCGATGAGAACGATTTTGTCGTGGTGTTGTAGACGGGGGTCGACTACTTCTGGGCCATTCTTGTACCAAATCAGTTTCCAAAAACCATTCCAAAGCCTACTTATGCTTTGGCTTACTCCTAATTCTGTAGTCATATCGATTTGACACAAGCCAGTTGGGAGCATACTAATGATCCTAGTGGCATCAGGTTGTGACAAGTGACGCCTTATTTACATATTTGTTCAAAAACTCCATAGAATATGTTTCAGACAGACTTGAACGCAATTAACTACATAATGTGAATTGTATCTATTAAACATTTACAAAAAAACAATAATGCAATGAAAAAGAGACATGGGTAACTTTTTTTCTGGACATCTAAAAATCATACAGAAACATGCAGGCATATGTTTAAGCGATTTCTCCAATATCCATAACATTTTGTGTGCAGTGTATTAGATTTTATATTAACGAATAGGTATAAGCGACTTTTAAAAGCGATTATTTTAAGAAAAATAATATTTTTTTTGAAAATTAATGTCAGAATAAGAATTAATTATTACCTAGGTTGTAGGAAGTATTTTTACATGTTTTTTGCGTTCACGAATTTTAACAACAAATTTTTTAAACAAAGCTAATGGAATTAATAAATTTTACACTATATGTATTTTATAGTTTTTTTCATATTTTTTACAACATAAAGAAGTGTTTTTTGCCTTTACCGCCGTCAAAGAAGCCGACGTTTTAATGTTGGAAATAACTTTGAAATATGCTTTATTTTGTTTTTGAAATTATAAAATCGTATATCCAATTTTTGCATTTTATATTAGAGTTGTAATAGTGGCAGGTTTCAGTAGTGTCAGTGTACGTTCCTAATAATATCGAATTTAGTTGCCACAGATGCTAAATACATAAAATAACTACATATTACCTCCAGGTATAAAACTACTTACTTTTTACATGTCACTCATTGCGGACAAGGGCTGAGATTGCTTACCAGCGAACATTTGCAATAACATAAATTCTATGTTTTCTGCTGAAAAATGTCTCCTTCGTGTGGTAAACACACGTGTGTAAATCGTACATGATCTTTCAACAAGTAATATTTACAAACTTGAAACTTTAAATCATTTACAGGATCATCCTCATTGAAACATCGAATGATAAAAAATAGCATTTCATATCGCACATTTGTTTTTAAAATGTTATTACATCACTTGTTTCTGTTTTTTCATTTTGTACATTATAAATCAGAATCAAAGACAATGAAGAGTTTTCTCATCGTTGGTTACGGTCCAGTATCACGATATAATTGTTATGAATCACATGTGTAGACATTTTTACCTAGGATTATTGAGATGTTTCTGAGCCTCGGGGATAACTTTTGATTACTGATTTAACTTACTGACGATAGTATCTAACTGCCGCTAGCCATGTTCCCTAACGTATTAAAATATGTTGCGGTGGAAGTGCGGAAGGACAAATCGAATGGAAATATTGATTACTTTTAGAAGCTTCCACGGTAATTTGTTTTGTATTTGTAATTATTAACATATCAACTTCGGGATAATTTCGTCAAACTTTTTAGGCTACCAAATAAAACACATGAACAATACAGGTTACGTAAATTTTGATATATATTTTTCAGCCATTCTTCACTTTTAACTACACATCGTGCTGCATCAGTGACTAGCATCAATACTTGTGAACTACCAATACCCATCATATCAAGCGTTTCTGTAACTAGTTCTTGATCCAGTTATTCCATTGACGGTTTGTAATCTTCTACTAGCAATTGAATATGGTGTGCTAAAACATTTGTTACCTAATATCCCTTGCGTTTTCTGATCTACTGTTATCCAAATTTTTTTTGATTTTTATAAAACACGTTTAATTTTGTTTGTTATATTATTAGTGTGGCGCCACACAGTGTGCTTTGGTGAGTGGAATATAATGGATCCAGTTGGGCGGGATGAATGTTCATCGATCACACGTTTGCCGCTAAATCGGAGCCGCAGCATCTCAATATTATTTCACCAACTGAGCGAAAAAGAGTAGGTCTGTCGTCATGCCTTCTAATCTGGAAGTTGTTTATGTTCCTGAAGCTACTAATTTACTCAATCAACCGGTGAAAAGGAGTTATTGGTTTCGTCCTTTCCAGGCTGATCGTGAAACGAGGATTTTCAAAATTTTACTGAAATTCTTTTATCCTTAAGTGGTAATCCAACTTTTTCGTAAACTCCGATCACTATAACTCTTGAACTACCTTTCCCAGATTGAAGAACTATTTTGTACACATTGACTAAATCTATGTGAAGCATCGTGAACCGCACCCATTATGAGAGCATAGTGTGAACGCTCTCATTCAAATGCATAGTCGTCTTGTCATTCAGCCTGTCTACAGCATGATGAGCTCGATTCCGGTCGATGCGTTTTAATCGCGTATGTGTGGCTGCACTGATTGAAAACAGTGAGCTGTCGTCTTTCGAATCAACAACAACGATAGTTATATTAGTATATATTTATTGGGGTCAAAATAAAATAAGGAAGGTTTAGTGCCATATCCCCAAAAAGTGCACATCACCAAAAAGTACACATAAAGCTCAGTGTGTCGACTGTGCTCATCGAGGCCCCAATTGTGGCACATGGGAACATGAAGGCACTAATTGAGTACTGTGTACTGTACTTTCCAGCCTTATTTTAGTTCTTGTTCCTGATCTATCCTATCCTAGATCCAACTCTTTAGCTACGCTACGCTGATGAGGGGCAATAACTCCGAAACACATGTCCGTAGCTGCGTAATTGTTTTTTTTTTTGGATAAGGCATTAAACCTTTTTTATAATAATTATATTTCTCGAAAACCGGACCCGTTAATGCGCATCCGCTAAACCGCAATATGTGACCCCACATTTAAGCTGTTATTACCAATTTGTGATTGGTGCATAGTTTTCCAAAATACTTGTAACTATTCTTTATTTAATACATTTAGTGGAATATTACAAACAACACAAATATAATAGGTTTATTTTAATATAATTGTTAAGCTTATGTAATATTTGGTATGTATTTTATCTTTTATTGGTCGCCCATTTTTTGTAATAAAATAATGCATCAGTAAATGCTTCTTTGACCGCTGGCTTTGTTTGCTCTTTTATGAACTGTGACGTACTTCGCTGCTCTACGCAAGAGCAGAAGTGTCACTTTGACGCCCAACACTACGGCGGTGCACACGGTACGGAGATCTCGGGCGCCAGTTTCTGTTTAGAGTGTAGAAACACCACTTTACTCTATCGGCGGGACGATAGAGGCCGGGCAACTGCAGTGAAGATACGGCTAAGCCAGGGGTCGGGAAAAAGGGAACTTACATACTACAGTTAAGGAACACACTCTCATTCAATATATGTACATTTATTCTACACACTAATTATTATTTACACTTTATACACACCTTAGTAACTACAACTTAAACTACAACGGTCTTAACTACAAGCGGTCTTATTCTACAAACTTATACTACTACGGTCTTAACTACGGACAAGCGGGGCAGTAAGCGGGCGGTCAAGCGGTGCGACACAGTACGCCGGTGAACGAAGCGGTGAAACGGTAAGCAGCGATGAATCCAATCGGTCACATGCAGATGGCGGACGGATACCAGGAGGGAAGCAAGCGCCTATACAAGCAAACTATGCCTATCTAACGCGGTTACTTATTATCGCTTGGCTGATGGATGGTTCCGGTCTTATCATATGCCAACGAGTATCTCCAAAGCGCCCTGCCAAATAAAACGGACTCAAGCGCCCTGGAGGGCACGCGGTTGAATGCGGTTACGGTAAGGGGGGGAAGGAGTAACAAGCCTAACAGTGGCAAATTGATGATGACGACGGGATGGTCAAACTCCAAGACTACCCTGCAGAATTTTTACGTGCTCAGGTAGCCCGGGGACCCGCGGTTACGGACGATACCTCCAAGTCACCCTGCAGAATTTTTACGTGCTCAGGTGGCCTAGAGAACACGCGATGGCAACTGACAGTACCTCCAAGTCACCCCTGCAGAATTTTTACGTGCTCAGGTGGCCTGGAGAGGCACGCGGTATAACGCGGTTCAAGTTGGAGGGGGGGAAGGAGTGGCAAGCCGAACGGTTGCAAATCTAAGACGACGACGGTATGGTCAAAGCTACCAAGCTACCCTGCAGAATTTTTACGTGCACAGGTAGCCCGGCGGACCCGCGATTACGGACGATACCTCCAAGTCACCCTGCAGAATTTTTACGTGCTCAGGTGACCTGGCAGGCACGCGGTTACGGAAATCCCTCTAAATCACCCTGCCAAAAAACGGACGCAGGTGGCCTAGAGGACACGCGGTATCAAATGCTAGTATCTCCAAGTCACCCTGCAGAATTTTTACGTGCTCAGGTGGCCTGGAGAACACGCGGTGTAACGCGGTGGAACGCGGTTCTAATTCCAACCTTCGGCCGCTCTCCCGTTCTAAGGAAGGATATGAGGCGGATAGGTTTAGCGCTCGCGGTTCACTAACTCTAAAAAAATAAAGCCCGGAAAGTACTCACCAGCCAAGTAATACCGATTATTTACCAAACCTTTATCAAACCTTGCTACCTACTTCCGGATCCTGTGCTGGCTTCCTCTCTGGAGCGGTCGGGGTCGGCACGTCTGGACGGTACGGGCGGCAGCAACGGACTGGTCTCGGATACTCTGTAAAATCCTCAAGCTACTAAACTCTGCCAAAAAGCAGAAGTAGGATGAGCGCGGTAGTCATGCGCGAAATATTGCAACTACGTCACCATTTATCGACTTAGAAAAATTCGCAATTACCTTTGGATACCTATGTACCTCTATACTCACAAGTTTACTTACTATCCAAGTCGGCGTGGTGCTCCGGTTGGCGCTCAGACGGGAACTAATTTAATGATAAAATCCTTATGCTACTAAACACTGCTAAAACGCAGAAGTAGGATGAGATACGGTAGTCATGCGCGGTTTATTACAGCTACGTCACCCGTTTGTGGACTAATAATTCCGCATTAAATTTAATTACCTATTTCTTTATACTCACGAATTTACTTACTATCCAAATCGGCGTGGTGCTTCGAGTAGCGGTCGGACGGAGACTAATTTAATTATTTTCAGTCTCGGCCTCCCCTCATGTTAGCGCGGGCATAAGGGTGCCGGGGATACAATGCGTGCGTCGCGTTTCGCTTATTGCCGGCCACTTGGCCTATGTGGAATGTTCATAAAAACATATCAATACTACCTATCTATAATTAACAATTTAACTGTTATTAATTAAAAGCGTAGCACCATAATGGGTAAAATATTTTTCAGAAACCTAGCTACCTAACTTAACTTAATAAAATAAAATCACTTCGTTACAGAACAAATAAATCAATAAATACATAAATAAATAAAGCAAATAAAGTAATATAATTTTAACATACGCGTTACTACAAACAAATTTATTTTTATTCGGTCTGTTCGGTTAGCTTTGGTTCGGCTCAAACTAACAGTCTTTGCCTTAATTAAATGTTTTTCAGCACCTTCGAAATATACTTTGTCAAAACTTAACTACCCAAGAACTTATTCCCACAAAATATTTATTTAAGAAATATACTAATTAATGAAATGAGGCGATTAAATTAAAGATGCAATGAATAATTTAAAACTAAAAACCTAATTCAAAATTTGTACTGCAAAATCTAGTTGGTTTATCCATTCATCTCTAATGCGTACTTTTACATGGTTTACTATTTTCACAAAACTTATTTCGAAGATAACTAGTGTAGATTCAGGAAGTGTTTCTTTTGTCCTAATAACGATTAATAATGCAAGGCACAGTACACAGCCTCCACGAAACAAAGCTCCTGTGACTTTGTACGACCGTCTATTGTCCCGCTCTAGGGCATTAACAATTTATGCGAGTTCTAATGAAGTATTCAAGATGTTGTGAACCTTTCTAATTGAGTCTGGACTAACATAGAATAAAAAATATTACCGTTGCACCTCCTTACTTTATTGTATTTAATAAACGCCACTTCTCAATGCTGATTTAGAATCAAATCGTAAACTCAGCATTGTTTGGATTTATTCATTCATAATTTGTTTCTGTTGACTTCAGTAACATGTTTGCTGTGACTCCTCCCAAGGTTCCAAGAATTATACAGGGTGTCCCAACCAAAAGTAGGCACCCTGAATAACTTTGGAGATAAATTTTTTGGAAGAATTGGTGAAATACGTCGACCTTGCTTCCAAGGGGGGCATATTTTAATGTAATATTTGTATACCTATCATCATCCCTCTATCCTACACGGCCACCCCCAAAAAATTCAAATGGCAAGGGGGTTCAGTGATACATTTTTTGAAAGGTCTTTCAATTCCCTACATAACTGTGTTTTTTTTTTAACTTTTATCGATTCGTTCTAAAGGAAAATAATTTTATTTTTGATGATTACACACAATCGAAATCGTTTAAAAAATCTAAAATACATGGCACTGGGTATTGGAGTTTATAAAAAAACTACATTTTTCAGTGCTCTCTAATCAACACGAGTTTTTTCGACAAAAAACACTTTCCTTGTCCGTTTAGTTTTAGAATAATAAAAGACTCGTAAGTATTTGATAGTCCTTGAACATTAATTTGTTCACAACTAATTTTAAATCGAGATAAATGTATCTCGTTGTAACCAGAGTGAGTTCTCAAAATGGTTTATACCCTTCAGGAGAGAATAGAAATTGTCAGCATTTATTTCAAAAACGATAATTGCGCTAGAGCTACGGAGTGCATGTTCAATAGAAATCACTCAGATAGAAGGGTTGGTTCTCAGTATGTTTTACAATTATTGACAAAATTTATGGAAACAAGTTCTGTAGGAAACAAAAAGCATGAACCTCAGCGACCGATTAGGAATGAAGTAGTCGAAGTGGCAGTTCTGGGTCATTTGCAGATGGATAACTCAATTGATCAGGAAAGTAGCTGAGGCTTCCGGTGTATCACGAAGCAGTGTTCATCGAATTGTAAAGGCCCACAAATTTCATCCATATAAATTGAAATTGGTACACGAATTAAACGATCCCGATCGTCGGCTTGAATTCTGTGAGATTTTTAGTGAACAATTAAACCGTAATGCCAATCTACTGTACAATACGTGTTTTTCTGATGAATCGACATTTCAGTTAAATGGGGAGGGTAAACAGGCACAATTGTAGGTATTGGAGCGAAACCAATCCACATTTGTTCATGGAAACTCATACCCAAAGGCCTCAGAAGTTAAATGTTTGGGCTGGCATCTTAGGGAATCACACCGTCGGGCCGTTTTTTATTCCTCACAATTAAAATTGCGAAAGGTACCTCGATCTGTTAGAAAATAATATCGATCTAATGATTACCCAAATCCTTGAAGAAGACGATAGTCTTTGAGAGGGCGAACTGTTTTTTCATAAGGATGGGGCCCCCACATTTTGCTATAGCAGTCCGTCAATTTTTGGATAATCGGTTTCCTGAGTGATGGATTGGAAGAAGAGGTTCTGTGGAGTGGCCCGCTAGGTCACCCGATTTAACTTCCTTGGATTTCTTTCTGTGGGGTCATTTGAAATCGAAGGTATTTGTAAAACTCGCATCTCTGGAAGAGTTACGTGAAAGAATTGTTCGAGAATGCCGTTTATTGACTCCAGATGTGTTCAGAAATGTTCGTACAGAATTTCAAGACAAATTCTACTACTACTGTATAGAAGTCGGTGGGGGTCATTTTGAACAATACATACGATAATTTAAACTGCTTCTTTTATTTTTATTTTCCGAACCTAAAATAATGAAACAATTATTTCTCAGGAACGAATCGATAAAAGTTTAAAAAAATACACAGTTATGTAGAGAATTGAAAGACCTTTCAAAGATGTATCACTCGCCCCCTTTGCCATTTGAATTTTTGAGGGGGGTGGCCATGTAGGGTAGAGGGATGATGATAGGTATACAAGTATTACATTAAAATATGTCCTCCTTGGAAACAAAGTCGACGTGTTTCACCAATTTTTCAAAAATGTTTATCTCCAAAAGTTATTCAGGGTGCCTACTTTGGGACACCCTATATATATATATATATATATATATATATATATATATATATATATATATATATATATATATATATATATATATATATATACATACTATATACATATATACATATATATACATATATATACATATATACATATATATACATATACATATATATACATATATACATATATATACATATATATATATACATATATATATATATATATATATATATATATATATATATATATATATATATATATATATATATATATATATATATATATATATATATATATATATATATATATATATATATATATATATATATATATATATATATATACATATATATATATACATATATATACATATATATATATATATATATATATATATATATATATATATATATATATATATATATATATACATATATATATATATATATATATATATATATATATATATATATATATATATATATATATATATATATATATATATATATATATATATATATATACATATATATATATATATATATATATATATATATATATATATATATATATATATATATATATATATATATATATATATACATATACATATATATATATATATATATATATATATATATATATATATATATATATATATATATATATATATATATATATATATATATATATATAAGGAAGTTAACGCAGGTTTAAATACATTACAGTAAAAACAATATACACGTCCGCATAAAAAAAATTCAAGGTGGAAAATGCAAAAATTGTAAATGGCAGAAGGATGCAAACCGTGGACACGTGTTTTTGACTAATTGGTCTTCGTCAGCACGGTGTTGAAAGACCTTTCAAAAGATGTATCACTCGACCCCCCTTGCCGTTTAAATTTTTGGATGGGGTGGCCGTGTAGGGTAGAGGGATTATGATAGGTACACAAGTATTACATTAAAATATGTACCCCTTGAAACAAAGTCGACGTGTTTCACCAATTTTTCAAAAATTTTTTATCCAGAGTTATTCAGGGTGCCTACTTTTGGTTGGGACACCCTGTATATCCATCCCTATGTAGTGCTTTCAAAGATTGTGGTAACATTTTCCCTTTATTAGATGATCTTTACAACTACATTTCAAACTTGGTATCTCTGCTTCTTTTCTAATTTAAAAGGCAATAATATCACAGTGATCACCCGAACCTCAGCAGGAACATCCTAAACTCAGTTTTAGAAAGATGGAATAATCCTTTATTAGTATACACCGATGCTTTTAAAACCGCTGTGGGAACCTGGTTGTGCATACTATATTCCCTTCATAAACCAGGAAGAAAAATTTAAAGTATCCATACAAATTTCTATTTTTAGTGCATAAGCAACAGCTATATACGAAGCCCTGAGATTTATTTACTTATCTAATGCAGACACCTCAATAATATTTTCCAACTCTTTATGGGTTCTAACCTCAACAGAAAGAAATATTTATCTCAATATTTAAACTAATCCATGCATTCTAAATATTAAAGAAATATTACATAACATATTGGCTACTGGAAAAGAAGCGTACTTTGGGTAAAAGCCCACAAAGGTATATAAAATAATGAAATTGTTAACGCCTTAGCCAAAGAGTATTAACACAGGATCTCCATACGAACCAAAATTATGTGTCACTGATGCTTTCTCAGTTGTAACAACTAAATTAAGAAATAAATGGAAAGATTTTTCTGTTCACTAGTCAACAAAATATACCTTATACATCTTAATTTTCTGGTACGATGGTTATGAGTTTCAATGAAAATATGTTACATCAGTATATCATATAAAATTCAATCATGCTCGCTACCCAGCAGGTTTAAACAAAAAAAAGTAGTTCCCTCTGACATTTGTGAAACATGTAACACTAAACGAGACCTTAATCACATTTTCCTTGAATGCGCGAAAACATAGCAGCTGGTACTACATTATATAATAATTTTATGAATTGCAATATTCAATCCCCTTTTAATATAATGGGTTCTTCAATAAGAATGATGTCTTTTTTTAATAAAACAACAAGGAATTGAGGAAGAGTAAAAATTTATTTTATTTTGAAGTACAATCTATGCTTATATTCTGAAAATAACATCATTCAAATGGCCGCCTCTACTCCTCTTACAGGACCAAATCCGATGAACTCAATTTTGAAGCACTTTGTTCAATAAATCAGTCCTTATGTCACGAATACAGCGTTCAATATTCAATTGTAATGGATGAATTGTGTCTGGCTTATTGGCATAAATCAACGACTTCAAATAACCCCACAAAAAGTAGTCCAAAGGAGTTAAATCACAACTTCTTAGAAGCTAATTGACATTAGCAATTTTGAAATAATTGTTTCACCGAACTTTTCACGCAATAAATTGATTGTGTCATGGGCTGTGGCACGTAGCGCTATCTTGTTGAAACCAGATGCTGGTTAAATCAATATCTTTCAATCAGACCATAAAAAGTTCGTTATCATCGACCTGTACCGCTCACCACTGACAGTAGTGGCATCTCCGTTTCATTTTCAAAGAAATAAGGACCCATGATGCCACCATGAAAACTATACCAAATGGTTACTTTTACGGAATGTTAAGGTCTCTCATGTATAATTTCTGGATTTGTTTCACACCAGTAACGAGACAATTGTGTTTATTTACCGATCCACTGAGAAGTAAATGAGCTTCATCTGAGAAAATGATTTTCTTAAAAAATCAGCATCTTTTCAAGTTATTCCAAGAATAAATCAGCGAATACACGGCGTTTGCGATGATCCAGAGGATGCCATTTGTGTGAGAACAATTTTGTAAGAATGTAAACTCAAATCGCTCCGTAAAATACGCCAGGTGGATGTTACAGACAGTCCCGAACCCTTGAGAACGCCTTTGGCATCGATAAATTTGGCTCTCAACAACACTTGCCTAAATTGCAGCAATATTCTCATTACTTCGAGCAGTTCTTTGTCTTACTGGCACGCGAACATTGTGTAAAGAAAAGTACTCTAAATTTTCAACAGTTCGACGAATTGTGAGCACACTGGGCCGATTATGACGACCATAAATTGGCAGCACGATAAGTTGCAATAAAAGAACGATTGTTTTGATAAAAAAATTGGACAATTTCCAAACGTTGTTGAGGTGTTATCTTTCCAAAGATTAAATTGCAAACTCTTTCTGAATATAACTGACGGTGACAGACGATTTTGACATTTCAAATATGGCCGTTAACAGTGGAACTGAATACTTACATCACACTCTGTTGAAAACCTTTACTTTCCCTCACGAAATCAGATCTCAACGATAAAACAATAATGGATGTCTCGGATGACAAACTTGGTTGATAGTCCAAACAGGGACTGTGTTATAATGCAGTTAAAACTAGTGTAATCTCGAGCATACGCAGGTACTACTCAGTAACTAACAATGTTATTAGCTGGTTTTGAACTCTTAGGTTACTCGCGTACTAATACACAAAGCTTGATTTTATGCAATTTTTATATTCTGTGATGATAGCAAAATGCTAAATTCATTAACATCATTTCGAAATATGATAAATGAGAAAGAGATGAAAAATTTATTTACGTAAAATAAACAAGGTAGACAGAACATATAAGATGTTCAGTCAACAAGTTGTTAAAGGATAGAACATTTATAGAAGAATTATCAGCCATGTCACATCATTCAGATTTAAAATTCAAATAGTAACTTGGAATGGGTTCTGTTTTCTGTTACCATCCATTTCGGGTGTACATACCACCTTGTTATTACCGTAATGCCATGTTTATCATTGCTTAGTACCCTGGGTAGAACTCATTTTTGACACCCGAAAAGTCTTAATGTTTGACTGCATCATCAGTGTTTTAGTTGAAACAAAAATGTTACTCTGAAAATTGTTCGATATAGGTTATCTTTTGTACCATTTATTGTTTACCTGTGTGTTTGAACCTTTATACCAGTGGTCCTCTAAAACGGCTTGTTAAAAAAACAATGTCGTGATAGACCCCAGAAGAGAAGAAGTATGTCTGTTATTCCCTAGGCTGTTTTCTAAACATTTTTTTCTTTCTTTTGTTACAGGTTAAATGTGTAGGTAAAAGTCTGTATCATCATTTTGTGTCTGGCTGTATGGCTAATGGCCTAATGCCAAAAAAACTACACACTTATTAATATATGTCTGTTACCAGCTAAAACTAAAAACGATTATTAAAAATTAAAATAAAACTAGTAAGATCTTTCTCACAACAATTATAAACTGATGAGGCATCAACTGCCTAAACATGATTGTGAAAGGAACCAATACTGTTACGCCACTGGACTATGTAGACTAGTTAGATGAGACTGGAATTGTACGATAACGGCTGGAAATATTCTGGACTCCTCTAGATCGTGTGAATGGATGTATAAATAAGACACACGGTGTGCCGAGTCTTAGTCTGAAGTCGAACGTGAACGAGTAAAGAAGAAATACGAAAGAGACTTATAAGTATTCAAGTTGTGATTATAATTAGGACAGTGATTAATCTATTGTTGTTAATTATTAATTAGTAAATGAAGTAGTTAATAAGTGTTACCTGACTTTCAATCAACGAATCTACGAGTAGAGGTGTTTGTGTGGATAGCAAACACGTAACAATTTGGTGTCGGAAGTGGATTGGAAGAGAAATTTCTGGTATATTCGAAAAGGTTCTACAGTGTTCTTCTCAGAAATTAGTGGTAACACGGAGAATTAAGCTACTGGACAGTGTTTGGAGGACTATTTCTGGACTGAATAGTGACTTTCAAGTGGATTTTCGAGAAGTTCTAGAACATTCGTTTTAGAAATAGCTGCAAATACGCGAGTGCCGCTAGTTATAACGTGTCGTGGACTGGAGAAAAAGGACTATTAGTGCAATTTCGGGAAAATTCTAGAACATTCTATTTGGAAACTACAGGAGATACGTGAATTTGTCGACGGAACGTGTTGTAGACTTAAAAACAAGACTACAAGTGACTTTTAGTGACAATTCTAGAACATTCGATTTGGAAAACCACAGAAGATACGTAAACTGTGTTAACGGAAACGTGTTATAGACTCAAAACAAGACTTATTAGTGATATTTCGTGAAAATTCTCGAACATTCCATGGGACAATTAGTGAAGATAAGTGAATTTTGTCAACACATGAGGTATAGACTCTAAATAAGACTTTCTAGTGCTGTTTAGAGATTTTTCTGGAACATTCCATTATTAAAATAGACGTGATTTCAACATTTTACAGACTTTCTAGTGTAATAAACTTTATTCTGAAATTGATTTACGTATCGTGAGTTAATACCAACAACAAAGTAGTGGGAGACAGAGTGCAGGACGTATGCGCTGTTATAAGTGTGGCAGAGTGGGCCATATTCAGAGTAACTGTCGTCAGCGCATCCCTGAGAGGGTCGCAGTAATGGAGAAGCCGCAGGAAAACTGGCGAGCTGGTACTTCGCGGAATATAGCAATGGCTCTTTCCAAAAGACCGTGTCAGAAAGACTGCAAGCCTTGCCACCGTAAGGAAGAACAACAAAAGGTACAAGTAATGAAGACCGTTAAGATTGATGTTCCGGATTATTGGACAAAAGAGTCGTTATGGGAAGCGCAGTCAAACGATAAGGAAACTGGTCCTATTTTGCAATGGAAAGAAAGAGGAACTCTGCCCGATTGGAAGGACATTTCAAATAAATCAGTGGGGGCTGAAGGCTTTATGGGCACAATGGGACTCTTATAGTAGAGGATGGACTACTGAAGAGAGCGTGGAAACTCCAGATGGGAGGAAAGTTACTTTGAAATTGTTAATCCCGAGGTGTCATGTAGCAAATGTACTTCAGCAAGTGCATAATGGAACATCTGGTGGACATTTTAGCATCAACAAAACCTTGTCTAAAGTAAGAGAACGTTTCTACTGGGTAAACAGTCGTCAAGATGTGGAGGCTTGGTGCCGCCAATGTGAAGTTTGCGCGGCAAGAATGGGGCCACAAATAAGAAATAAGCAATATAACGCCAGGGCTCCCTTTTGAGCGAATTACAATAACAAATGACCGTATGAAGGCTCGTTATGACCTTAAGGTAATTCAGGAGGGTACCAGGTGGGAGAGTTGGTTTGGCTATATAACCCACAACGAAAGAAAGGCAGGTCCCTGAAGTTTCACCCGCCCTGGGAAGGCCCTTACACTGTCGTCACCAGACTAAACGACGTTGTATATAGAATTCAGCAAAGCCCAAAATCCAAGATGAAGGTGGTGCATATAGAGAGACTAGCCAAGTATTCAGGGAACAATGAATTGCCGGATCGGGACGTTCAGGCTTAAGGAGGGGCAGTGTTACGCCACTGGACTGTGCATACTGGTTAGATTAGGCTGGAATTGTACAAGAACGGCCGGGAATATTCTTGGACTCCTCTAGATCGTGTAGATTGGATGTATAAAAAGACACACGGTGTGCCGAGTCTTAGTCTGAAGTCGAACATGAACGAGTAAAGAAGAAATACGAAAGAGACTTATAAGTGTTCAGTTGTGATTATAATTAGGACAGTGATTAATCTATTGTTGTTAATTGTTAATTAGTAAATAAAGTAGTTAATAAGTGTTACCTGGACTTTCAATCAACGAATCTACGAGTAGAGGTGTTTGTGTGGATAGCAAACACGTAACAATACATATGAATTTTAATAGAATTTTTACACTATATAGGTAAATGGCGGTGAAGTGGAAATTGATTGAAAGAGGTCGTCGAACAAACACTATTTTATTTATATTGAAATCAGAATTTTAAAGTCTCTGCCGTCTTAATTAACCAAGAAAAATAAAACTACATTTAAGGAAAGTGTAAAAGTTATCTGGGTTTAGCTCCGTATATTGGATTCATATATCTTGTGAAACGTTAACGTGTTTCTCCAGTTCATTTTAAATTCTTTGTCCAATATATCACTATTTACACTTTTCCTATTTCGTTGACCTCCTAGAACTATATTCTTGCTGTCGTCGGTAAACAAGGTATTTTATTCCGGCTTGATATATTGTTACGAACTTTGAACAAAATACGACCGTTTAAAGTTTATGCGGTTTATAATTTTCTTTCATAGTGGGCAATACTCTAATGGACGGTTTATTAATGTTTTACCGCTAACTAGAAGATGACTTTCCCCTTCAAAACTAAAGAAAAGTTGTTGTGATAACAGACTGACTTTTACATCAATGTCAACCATGACAGTTTGCTGTTTATATATTTCCATAGACACGTGATTTTATACTGATGTGGTTTCTAGTTACCATATCTTTAATATAAGTATTGTTAGGTGTTTAATAATTATTAACCGGATATTGATTCAAATTCTAAGTATATCATCGCTTCTTATTATTTGTAGTATTTTTTCTTTTTCCTCTTGGGTTTATTACACATTATTAATTTTTCTAAGCTTGATTATATATATATTATAATATTATATATTGTATCTGAGGTAATAATTTTAGATGATAGTGTTGATGGTTTTAAAACGTCATCTTCTACTTTTTTATACCAACGGCTCTCACAAATATCTCTTCTTGCATGAATAAAATTTACCTATAAAAAAATCGGTTGGTGGTACTCCAAAAAAATACGGATTAACAAGCTTTGCAATTCCTTTAATATTTTTTATTTAAATGTGCAATGCCTTAGATACAAACTAAATAAATTTAATGTATTTCTAATGGAAAATAATTTTGACATTTTATGTATTAATTAACATTGGCTGAAAGATGACAAGGCAAGTTTGGACGATTACATTTTAGTTTCAAGTTTTTGTAGGAAAGCTACCAGTCATGCTGGCGTTGCTATTTTCTGTCGGAGATAATATAAATGTTCTCCTATCATACATATCAACAAACTCTGTTTTTTTTTTAAATAATTCTTTATTTCGCAGTCAAATTGGACAATAAATACAAATAACTGTAGAGAGCGTCAAATATAAAAAAAGAAAACATATTTATACATACAGTAAATAAAACAGATATTAAAATAATATA
Organism: Rhamnusium bicolor; assembly: GCA_029963845.1. Lineage (NCBI taxonomy): Eukaryota > Metazoa > Arthropoda > Insecta > Coleoptera > Cerambycidae > Rhamnusium > Rhamnusium bicolor. The sequence goes on along the minus strand of JANEYF010003271.1, from coordinate 45,201 downwards.
CATACAAATACAAAAGACATTCTACAAACATGTAAAAGGTCAATGAAAAATAATATATAAGATGACTATGAAGAGAATAAATTGAGGAAGGAGGAAAGTTAAAATTGATTAGTTAGTTTATAGAAACAAAATCATCAAGAGAATAACAGTTCTTATCAACAAGCAGTTGTTTAAGTCTTTTTTTAAAAATAGAGATTTTTACAGACATCTTAATGTCGGTAGGTAATGCACTAAACATTTTACATCCAATAAAATAAAGGCCTTTTTGATATTGCGTAGTGGAATGTCCGTCTGGGCAAAGGTTATGTTTAAATCTGGTTCTGTGATCATGGTCAATTCGATTTTTGTTGAAAAATGGTCAGGTTTTTGCAAACAAAACAACAAAGTTCATAAATATATGTACCAGTTAATATCAAAATTTTTAATTTTGTTAATACCGGTCTGCATGATTCTCTTTTTTGGTAGTCGAGCTATTATTCTTAAGTACTTTTGTAGAATAAAAACCGTTGACAGTAACTACTTGTGCCCCAGTGAATGATACCATATCGCAATCGAGAATGAAAAATTAGCATAATACAGGCCGATAACAATATTCTGGCTACAGTGGTTTACCACTGACCGTAATGCATAACAACTGGTCCATAACTTTTCACAAAGTTTGTCAATGTGGATTTTAAGATACTGTCAAAAGTGACCCCTACTATTTTACTAGAGCTTTCTATATTAAATTGACTAGAGTTTAGGCTATTTAAATCACCTTGTACGTTACGTTGCTTAAAAATTATTGAAGCGGTCTTTTCCTTATTTATATTTAGAAATTTTTTCTGACCAGAGTATGCATTTTTTTGTAAACCTATTCTGCCGACTTTATTGCTGTCATCGTGTTGGATTCTATAATTAAAAAAAATTGTATCATCTGCATAACAAACAGTATACAAGTTATTAAAATCTTTCAAAAAATGAGATCAAGTTATTGGAAAAAAATAATATAAAAGAGGACCTAAAATAGAACCCTGTGCACACCTTGGGTCACATTTCTAGGCTCACTTTTGGCATCATTGACTTGAACAATTTGAACTCTATTACTTAAATATGAGGTAATGAAGTTTAATGGTGGTCCCTGATTCAATACCTATTGAGTTTTTCTAGAAGTAGTTGATGATCCACGCTATCAAACGCACGAGAAAAATCAATGAATAGCCCAAATGGGCAAATTTTTGTATCAAGTGCATTTACAATTTGGATATGAAAATTACTTAATGCTGTATTTACTCCCCTATTTTTTACAAAACCATGTTGTACTGGTGAAATTATATTATTACGCAAACAAAATATTGCTAGTTGATCATTTAATGCTAATTCGAAAAGCTTCGAAAAGGTAGATAATAATGTGATAGCTCTGTAATTACCGTAAGCATTTGAGTCACCCTTTTTATATAGCGGGCAAACTACTGAGAGTTTTAATTTTTCTGGAAAAACATCTAACAAATTGTTAGATATGTTATCATAACCACTAGAATTAGATGGCTTGAGTTTATTTATTAATGTAAATACATCTTGATCACTTATAGGAGAAAGAGAGAATGACGTGTTACTTACAGATATATTACCATTCAAAAAATGAAAATCCTTTTGTTTATTATTTGCCGTTATAAAATCAGTCGTAAAATGCTTATTAAAATTATTTGCAATTTCATTATCATTTAACTCAACATTATTCTCTTTTAGACCTTTTGTTTCCCCTGTACTTCTGATATAATGTTCCACATAGTTTTTGTTTTGTTATTTGATTCGACACTTTTATTGTCATAATATCTTTTTTTAGCTGAAGTTAGTTTTTGTTTGTAATAATTGTTTAAATTTTTACTATGGGTTTTCACTTCAGGGTGTTTTTTGCGCCAGATCAGGAAATAGGCTGATTTGTTTTTTAAATTGTGTATATCATCTAGTATCCATTCTTGATTATTCTTTTTATGTTTATTCACAATGCACTTCAAAGGAAAACATAATTCAAAGTCATAAGACATTATATTATTAAAAGTTTCAAAAGCTGTATTAGGTTACTGTATAAATAAACATCATTCCAATTTTCCTTCTCTAAAAATTTATGAAATTTTAAAACATTTTCAGAACTATGTTTTCTATTATAGCTACCTATAAGATTTTGTATATAACTTTTTTCTGTTTTTATTTTGTTCCATTGAGAGAATCTGGGAAAAAATTATCAGATAATTGTAGATTTATATTATTTACCGTGTACTTTTGGACGTGAGTTCCAATAAAAAAATTATCTAAACAAGTACTTGCTGTAGGAGTTACTCGTATTGGAGCATTTACTGTTATTTTAAGCCCAAACGAAATCAGTAAATCACTAAGTAAGGATCAGTTTTTTATCATTTACAATAAAATTTACGTTAAAATCTCCCCCCATACCAGGTATTTTTTGAATTTATTGATTTCATCAAGCAAGGCATGGAACAATTCTAAAAATATATTAAAATTTCCTGCCGGTGGTCTGTATATGACAATTATAATTATATTATGACTAATTAACTCAATACGGGAACATTCTAAAATACCGTCTCTGCAGTAGGCACTTAATTATATATTTTTATATTAGTAACGTTTTTCTTAACATAAATTGCTGTACCACCATGGGTGAATAGTTTACGAGAATAGTACGAATGTAAGGTATAATTACAAATAGTAATCATGGTAATTTGCTCCTTTGATTGCCAGTGTTTAGTTGCCAGAAATACATCTACATTATATTTAGCTAAAACTACTTCTATTGTCAAAATCTCAGTAGAGAGGCACTGAACATTTTGATGCATAATATTTAATAATTAAAAACAAATTAAGTTCCTCTTAATAGTTGAAATTAAAAATAACATTATTGAGTCAGTAGTACTGAACATAATGTGCATTTTATCTTTTTTGTAATCCAAGTTTCAGTGTTTTGGCAAATAGCTGGGAAAATAATTGTTTAAAAAGATATATGTTATACTTATCTGTGATAAGATTTGTAAAAGTTAGTAAATAATAATTAACAAAAATTTTCAGTTAATATTATTTTTCATTCCACTCTATATTTTAACTTTTATCAAGAAGAGGAACTTAATTTGTTTTTAATTATTTCATTGGCCCTAATAAGGGGTATTTCGACTATATAATTTCAATTATTCTGTTCTCTGAAGCCATTAATGTTTATTACATTGGGGTTTACAAGTTTTACTTTGGATTCTTTAAATGTACCGGCTACCCTGACGACGCTAAAGGCAAGCAGAAACACGTGTCGGTAGATATTTTAAAGTTTTTTAAAGTGAGTGTCAACTGGTGAGTACCTTGTGTTTTATTTATTTTTGGTTTTATTAGACAGAATAGTTGAAATTAAAAATAACATTATTGAGTCAGTAGTACTGAATATAATGTGCATATTATCTTTTTTGTAATCCAAGTTTCAGCGTTTTGGCAAATAGCCGGGAAAATAATTGTTTAAAAAGATATATGTTATACTTATCTGTGATAAGATTTGTAAAAGTTAGTAAATAATAATTAATAAAAATTTTCAGTTAATATTATTTTTCATTCCACTCATAATATTTAAATTATTATCAACCTCGTTTGTTTTACTAATAAAAATTTTCACACTATCAGTGACATTTGCGATAACCTTGGGTATATAAAATTTTCTGTATTAAAATTATGTGATGTAACAGTTGTATCATTTGACGGTAAACCCCATTTTATTTTTTTCAAAGGAATTTTTTAACGGACCAGCATTTTATTATATACAAATTTGCCTTGAAAAACTTAATTTATTTAGAAACACTTTTGTCTCTTTTGTTTTCTTCATCGAACTGATGGATTTTGAATAAAAAAATAAAACAGTCTCGATCACGCGGTTATTTGGTAAATTGCATCATTTAATAAAATGGAAAATAATAATCACCCTGTGAATCGAGACTATTTTATTTTTTTATTCAAAACCTGTCAGTTCGATGAAAAAAAAAAAGGAATTCCTGAAATCAAATTTTATGTTTGTCTAGTTAATCCTGAAACACTCTGTATATACAATTTGAGTGTGTTCATAATTTTGCTTTAGATTATATGATAAGCTCGTTTTACATGTAAAGGGACGTTAAGTATATGATGTCATTTTATCCTCTTTATGAAAGGGATTAGTCTTGTAATTTTAAACAATTTCATTAAGTGGAAAATTCAGTTTTCCATTTCATGAAATGGATAATTATAGAATACGGGTACCACACACACGTACACACACACATATTTCAATAAAATGAACTAATATGTGTGTATTTAATGTAATATGGAAAAAAAATTTCATCAGAAATGTAATTTTAATATTACTTATACGATTATTATGTTGAATGTGTAAAATGATGTTGGAACAGATATTATTTTCAATGAAAGAAATAGGCTGAAGAATGATTTGAGTAATAAAGTCATATTTATTATAAATTATATAATAAAAAATGTAATTTAAGTATAATAAGTTGCGTTAAAAATGCAAAAGTAATGTGCAGCATACTAATTATGTATGACATAATGACGAAAAATGCAGTTTTTCGTTCAATTATGGAAAATTGCAACCGTATCAGCACCAAAACATTTTCTTCCGATTGTAAGAAGAAAAAATAACTTATAGCCTCTTATATTGATTTTAATTAAAAAATCTGATCATAATCGAATTCACGTCACTGAAAAATCTAATAAAAATGTCATGACAGTTTGTTTCATTTGTTTGTGTTGTTTATCATTTTGTTCATATTTATTTACCGTCCGAAATAATATGTTATTAGATATCCAGAAAATAGGCTTTTCCCATGCTCGTGTGACAAATTCCCGTGTGAGGCATCGCCGAACACAGAAAGTCATGCAAGCAGGGGAAAAGCAATTATGGACGTGTAATGAAAGATATTTTTCATTATACCTCTCTGAAAATAAGAAACAAGGCAACATTATTAGAATCTTTATTTTTAAACAAAAACCTATATCTTTAATTTTTACTAAATGAAATATTTATGTTACAATTTGTGTTATTGTAAATATGCAATCCTTTAGCAAGCACTTTATTTTGTAGAATTGTAGTTGATGAAGTCGAAGTTACTACAACATAATTTATTTCTTGGTCTTTCCCGATTACAATGTTTTCTGGTGTTGATGTTGTGTTTCCTATTCTTTGATGACTGAACAATTTACGAGAAACGTCAATCTTTCTGCTTACCGATTCTTAGATGTAGCCTTCAGCCACAGTCGAGGAACGCCAACCCCCATGTCCTTTTAGAATAAGCAAATCCCCTCCGCCTTCGACCAACATAGATGCTGAAGATCGTCTTAAGCCGTGTCCAGTATAGTCTTCAGGATTTCTTAGGTTCAGATATTCAACAATCTGTTTTGTTTTACAGGGTTATAAATTATCCGCCCATTATTATCGTTATTATTGCCTATAGAAAAAAAAGTTTTAAATGAAAGTTGTGTAACTATGACTGAATTTTGTTAAAATGCTATCAAAAGTACAGTTGCGTGCAGATTTCAGGAGATACAAAAAAATAATATTTTTTTTAAACGGGATACCCAGTATATTATAAAATTTTTGGAATGATCCTTTATTCCTGATTACGAAAACATACCATATGTTACCCCTACCATAGTTAAACTAGTTACTGTAAATATGGAGAAGTTAACATTATTAAAGTGGGCTATGAAAATGACAACTATTATGTTTGATAAGTGACATTTTTTTTATGAAATAATCAAAATGGTTTACAGTGAGGAAGAAAAAGTCCAAATATTTACTTGCTATATACAGAATAACAAAAATAAACGTGCAGCAAAAAGAGCATATAGGGTGTTGTATCTAAATCGTCCAACACCATCAGAAAATACCTTCAAAAACATTTACCGAAAGGTGAATAATACCTCCGTTTTTAGTAGAAAAAAGAGTGTAGTTCAATCAAACCAGGAAGAACGGTTAAATATACTGCTCCATTTCGAAGGTAAGCTCATCCATATTTATTCGCGAATAGACTTTTGAAACATTGCATTATTTTTTAGAAAATCAGAATGTAGTATAAATAATGCAGTCGATCAATTAAGTTAAAGTTATTCCAAAATCCAAGGTGCGTTAAAAAATAACAGCTATAGACTATACAAAATTTTTCCTGTACAAGTTTTAACAGAGGCTCATAAAAGGAAAAGGCTGGACTTTTGCCGCGAGAAAGTTGGATGAAGATCCCGATTTTTTTACTAAAATATTATGGACTGATGATCATCCTTTTCTACGGGAGGAATTTTTAATAGGAAAAATCGAAGGCCGTGGGAAAACAAGCACAACAGAAAAAAATTGGTAAAACAAATAAAAAAATCAGGAAGAATAACTGTTAGCGTTTGGTGTGGAATTTTCAGAAACAAAATTGTTGGGCCTATATTTTATGATTATATCTTAACTGGAGTTACCTATCTGAAAATAATTATCCCAGAAGCAGAAAATAATCTTTTGTAGAATTTTCCGGAGGCCGAACTTGATGATATGATTTGGATGCAGGATGGGGCAACTCCGCATAGTGTCCTACCTGTTTCAGATCATTTGAATAATGTGTCACCAATTGAATAGGGAATACTGGACCTATTAAATGGCCAACTAATAGTCCGGATTTGACCCCTATGGATTAATTTTTTTTGGGCATTTCTAAAAGATATTGTCAATAATAATAATAATAATAATAATAATAGTATTCAAGTCATTAAAGACAGGAATCAACTTGAAATAAACAATCTGAATGTAAATAATGAAGCCATTTCCGGTGCAATTATAAATATAAGAACACCTTATCAATTATGCATTGACATTAATGGTAGACACATCGAACATCTTTTATGAGTAATCATTTATTTATATTTAAATTTCCTAAATAAATCTTTGTTATCTATTTTGTATCAATATTTTTTTTTTCCTCACTGTAAACCATTTTGTTTATTTCATTAAAGAAACGTCACTTATCAAACATAATAGTTGACATTTTCATAGCCCACTTTAATAATATTAACTTTTCCATATTTACAGTAACTAGTTTAACTAAGATATTCGACGTTTAATAACTCAAAAACGGTATATGATAGGGGTAACATATGGTATATTTTTGAAATCAGAAACAAAGAATTATTCCAAAAATTTAATAATGTATAAGGTATCCCATTTAAAAAAAATATTATATTTTTGTATCCCCTGAAATTTGCACTCTACTGTACTTTTGATAGCATTTTAACAGAATTCAGTCATAACCACACAACTTTTATTTAAAATTTTACTTTCTCTAGGCAATAATACTGATGATAAGGGGTGGGTAATTTATAATGAATAATCCTGTACCACATATAGTATGGCAACCTACATGTTGAGCATAACATCTACCATTGCGGCACGCAATAAGTAATCACTGTCCACATTTGTAGGTCTTAGATTGATATATTTACGATAAAGAACATTTTTCCTGAGCGGGCGCAGGGAAAATCCCATTTTCCGTGCGCTAAATAGGTATGTAAACATTGTGTTTTCGGAGAAGTATAATGAAAAGTACTTTTAGTTCGGGAAAAGCAATCGCCTAGCAACCACAACAAAAAATAATATCTGTTACAAAAGGGTGATCTTCTCGTCCAGATATTTGAACCAAAAATTATCAATTTTTCAATATAATCTAATAAGAAACACATTTTCAAGAAAAACAAAATACTTGTTTTTAAATTTTCGATTCATCAGGTTTCTGTACTGTGGAATCACATGATTCAAAGTTAAGTTTCTTTTCGAAATATTTCAACAGAAATTTAAAATTTGTAGTATTAGTTTCTGATATAAATTTTTTTCAGAAAATTCACCGTATTTGGAGATAAAGGGCATTGAAATAAAAAAATATTTTCAGTTTATATATCTATCTCCGAAATATGAAGAAGTGTTTGATTAAAATTTGCTGTCACCTTTCGAATTAAGCATTATACAACTCAAATAAGACTACACCATTTCGTTCATCAGTGATGTGTATGTGAGGCATTGACCATTAAAGAAAATGGTACGTCAATGATCATATTGAAAAAAATTCAGATTTTTGAATTCTCTGATATAATTTGGTGAATAAAGTTATTTCATTATCATTTTACATACACATTTATAGTATTTTTAAGGTAAAATATAAGAATTAAAAATCAACTCCAAAACTGCGGACGCAACGTTTCTATTCACATGACGTAGTGTGGAAGAAAAAATAGATTAATAAAAAATCATTGAAAAAATAAATAATATGGTACAGAAAATTAAGGGATGCTAGAGTATGTTTAAACTGTGATTGGGTTGCTTCTTGAAAGTGGGTTTCCAAGTACCCGCCGAATTGTAATTTGGTAGCACTAACATTTCGACAGATGTAACAACGTTGGCGCGACCAAATTACAACTCGGTGTGCTATTTGGGTTAATCGATGTCGAACATTGTTGAACCTCTTCGTAATAGTTCCGGTGGAATCGCTTCCATTACTCCTCTAATCCCAGTTTTGAATTAATTTAAATTAATGGAGCTCATAGAGAATGTAACCTGATAAAAATGAGTCAAGTATATTCAAATCAGGCGAACGTGGTAGCCACTTTTAAACTGATAGTTTTTTATTATTGTTTTCAACATCGCACCTCGTACTCTACCTTAAATGTTAGTAAAGAATTTTATAGAACCCGTTCTTTGTCGAAGAATAGGGATCTTTTACTTGTCTTACAGACAACGGCCCTTCTGCTTTACGTCCCCTCTCAAAGATGGTTTATCCACTACACAATCCTCGCCTAAGATTGCATAGCCTCAGCGTTTTAACCTGATCTAGAATACGGGCGAGACAGCTGTGTTTTGCTAGAATGGTTTTACTCATTCAACTACTAACTTCATTACCCTTTGTTTTACTTTTCGTATCGAGTTTCACACGACGTAAAGTTGATGCTACGTTCGCATTCGAGTATATTATGATATAGGATATGTCTTAAATTTTTGAAAAAAAAAACGGCACTGGATACCTAGAGTATTTCAATTATTATTTTCATAATCTACGTGCAATGGAAAACAAAAAGGTTTCTTGTTATTATTTGTACGAATTATAATTTTCTTAAAAATTTCAATTTTTTAATTAATAATCGTTCAGAGTAACCAACAATAATTCTGAATATCTGTCTAGTATTAAACGCTTATCATCAGTGTATTCAGAAAATGCAAATCTCCTCATTACAACTTATTATCAGTTCAGCTTTAGGGCTGTCAAAAATGTTCCGTGGGAAAGTGGCGTACGCGATATTAACTAATACGAGAGTAAACTGTTACAATTTATAACAATGTATGTAAAACTTATCCTCTTAACTAGCTTGATGAACTAGCTTGCTTATCACAAACTGGAGAAGATGTGTAGCCATTTTGCAGCATCAGGTATGTTTCTATGTTTGTCTCATGAGTGATGTTCGCTTTGGTGAAAATATATTCTTATATTTTGAAAACGACCGTTTGACATCTACTGATGTAATACACGCATACGTAAAATAGTCTTTGAACGCACTTAACGGATCTGGGGCTGCACCATCACATATTTGTCTTAATTTGGTAAAAAAATTAACACACTTGCGAACTTTTCTTTTACAGGGTTCCCACCAACATTGGAATTTTGAATTCCCTGACTTTCCACGACCAAAATCTTAATTTTCCAGGACCAAAATATGAATATTTATCACATTTTAATAAAACCTGTATACAAGTAGATTAGATGTACCTACTTATCAAAATTTGTTTCAGATCAGCATGGAAAAAATATGAGACTGTTAAAGTAACTTTTATCGTTATATTGTTTATAAGAATTTATTTTAAATATTGGAGTTAAAATTCTACCTATATTTTTAAAAAAATACACGGAAATTTATCTAGCTATATTAATAAGATATGACAAAAAACGTAAAATTAAGACTCAAACATTACCTACCTTACCTGAACACAATATTATATAGGTATCTAAGATAAAAAAATATTAAACATAAATATATTTTACTATTATTTCTGCTCTGACAATTATTGAAAATATTATTTTGGGTATTTAGCAAATAACTTTCATACAAATTATCTAGTATTGAATATAATACTGTGGATCTATTCTGATCAACCTAGTATAGCAAAAAAGTAAATAAATGACATCATCATAAATACAGAATTAATTCTTTATTTATATTTCTATTATTTAATAATTTATTTTTATCAGGAAATTGCGTGTTCTATCATATAATAAAGTGCTCTCTAGGTAAGGCTAGAGATCTGCTATAAGATATTTTTTCGAAATTGATAGGATTCAGAGTGATGTCATTTATTTACTTTGTTACTATACTAGCTTGATTAGAACATATCAACGGTATTGTATTCAATACTAGATATTTGCATGAAAGTTATCAGCTAAATACTCAAAATAATATTTTCAATAAGTGCAAATAAATCTTCTATCCAAAGAGTAATTTTAGATTCAAAGCAAATCAGATATTATACTTTAATGTTTCTATTCTAGCTTCAATTTCTTTAACTTCACTATTTAAAATTATACCAATTTTCTGTTTTTTTAACTATAGCCCTTTAATTTCAGTTTCCAATTTTCTTTTCTGAGCAATTTTCTTCATTACCAAATTTTGTTGTTTTTTTTTATCCTCAAGAACTTCCTTGTATTTCTTATTTGAATGTCTACAGTAAGTCATCATTTTATTATCAATTACAACTTCCGAAGCTCCTCCACATGTAAGAAGTTTTCTACTAGTAACTGTTTATTAATTGAAAAACCACTCTCGACGAAAGCATTTCCATGAGAAAATATTAAAATTAGTTGTCACACTATAAAGATCTTCGAATTTTGTTTCATTTTTGAGTTTAGTACTATAAAATGTATCAAGTCTTTCATTATTTTTATAATCTTTAAAATTTCCCATTCTGACAAACTGTTTAAATTGGTTTTTAGCATTTTCAGCTACTTGAGAACAGATAATATTTTTGCTATAAAAAAGTCTCTAATACTGTATCCATTCTACTTTCAGCCACATTCGATTTAGTTTCAATAATACTGGGGTCAAGGCATGATATTCCTTTAACCATTTCATATTTCAGTCCCCCTCTTTCTATAATTTTTAAAACAGTAGCTTTAAGAAAATGTTGACATTGTTCTTCCTTATCCTTATTCGCAGATGCAGACGACAAGTGATTTAAATTAGAGGTACTTCCGTTGTTATTATTATTTTCTTTTAAACCGTCTGAACCAGATGAAGTCAACATAGTTTCAATTTGTTTTTTTTGAAACTGGTAACCTTTAAATTACCACTTAAAATACTTATTTTTTGTTTGTGCCCCGAGGATTTTAAATGACTAACAATAGCTTGTCGTCCCATATTGCTCAAACTTATATTTTTCATGCAAATTTTGCACCGGAATTTTGTATTATCATGAATAACTGACGATATTATTTCAGCCCAGCTGAAATTTGTTTTTTACGTCGACCCATGACTCTTTAAAACATGTTCTTTTTGAGCTAAAATATTCGTTAACTGTAACAGCAAGTAAATTCGAAAATACAGATTTACTCACCATCTTGAATGTTGAATGTAATGCACCCGTCAACACAAAACTAATGTTGCACCTATTAATATATTTTTTACACCTATTTTTTATATATGTAAATATCTTACAGGGCCGATTTAGAAATTTTTTTACCGAAATATATAAAATTCAAATCTTATTATAGATAATTTTTGTACAGCAGAAAAAAGTATTTTATGTGATGACTGAAATTCCAGAATTTTACTGAAATTTCTTGAATTCCCTGACTTTTCCAGGTCTCCATGACCACTTTTTGGATTCCCTGACTTTTCCAGGTTTCAAAGTTTTGCCAGGTTGGTGGGAACCCTGTTTAACGCGCTCATTTGTTGCGTCACCTATAGAATGTAGCAGTAGATTTACTTCGTCCACTATTTGCAGTGACTCCGCTAACGACAACGCACTGTTTTCTAATTTTTTTATGCTTTCATGTAACGGTTGCTCGCAATATTTTTTAAAGCTGTTCAACGGAAATATATTCGAATTTTGTATGGCTATCCTTAATAGCTGCAGCTTGATCTGGATTGAATTGAAGTATCACAGCTTTTATTTGTTGGAAATATTCAGCATAATAAAAAGTTGTCTGCAACCATATTCCCCAACGTGTAAGAATCGGCTGTGGTGGTTCAGAAATACCGGGACACTTGCTATGAAATGCACGGAGACGTTTAGGAGATTTAAGAAACACTTTTTTGTACTTGCTATTAATGCATCCACCTCTTGAAAACCTTTTCGAATAGTTTCTGTTACAAGATGTAAAGCATGCACTTTACACGTAACATGTATAAACGTACGACCTTGTTCTTGCAAAGAACGACCTACCGAACGCCTTGTCACGGCGTCATCAGTCACAAACATCAACACTTGACTTTTTGACAGTTCAAATTTTTCTAACGTCTCCAGCACCACCCTGGTAATTGTTTCGCTAGTACACTGACTTAGTCTCTTGCTAGCTAGTAACAATGGAACTCTCGGTTTAAGAGGATCCAGTACTCGTACTATAACATTTAAAATAGAATTTTTTTTACAATCTGTTGTCTGATCAGCAGATAACCACAGCCGTGTATTTTTTAAATCACACTTCATCTTATTTACCATGTCTACGTGTATAGTTGGTAGATAGTTACATAACGTTGTACGACTTGGTAACTTCACCTGGGCATTGTATTTATTCCAGAACTCTCGAAATGGTTGTTTATCGAGTATGTGCAGCGGAACATCACAGGCAATCAGCATTATTAGTAAATCAAACATCAACTGTGTTGTCGAAGGCACGCCATTTTTTTTATTTTTTGTGGTGTACACTATTTACGTGAAGTCCACAATCACGATTATCCCAGCACATCAAATCTTTCTCGCACACTTTACAAATTATTTTAGCACCATCATAGAATAAATCCGGGAATTCTATGAATTTATTCACTTTGTCAGCAAATGGCCGTTTTCTACCCCTATGTACGTCTGCTATGCTTTATTATTAAATTAATATCAACAATACAGTACAACAAATAAAATAAAAACACAAAAACAATATGCAATACGCTCAAGTGACTTAACGTGTACACAACTCGAAAGCTAATAATAGACTGGACTGGAGAAAGAGCTTCGCGGTCAAGGTGAATGCCGGCGACAGTAAGTACATCTGTACTCTACGACCATGATACACAGAAACGATTTGCAGCTTTATTAATAACACCAGCTTACTTTGACGTAAACATTCCAAAATATATATATTTTTTAAATATGGACCTCCTACCCGTTTTATATATTTCTTGTTTTCTTCTATCGTTAATTTCAAAACGTCTCTTATTTGTCATGGCTCTAATATATATTACATAGCATTAGGATAAAAAAAATGGTTTGGACATTTTCTGTTGAGCTAAGTTGTCTTTTATTTACTTTTTTTGTTCAACGCCTACTTAAACAGAGAAATCGATATTTGCCAGAAACTAATCTTTGACATCATTTTGAAATAGGAGCTCAAGTTCAGCTTAGAAAATAAATTATTAAAAATTGTTTGTTATTAACAGTTAAATTAAGCTATTTTTGAGGTCTTTAAATTAATCAAAAATTGATCCACTCTGACTACCCTGAAAGCCAATTTATAATCGAATTTTCTAAAATTATTAGAAGTAGGTATGTTAAAGGTTATTGTGTACTAAAGATGTGTATCTGCTAATGGAGCTTTTTTGAGACGGATTTGAATAATTAATTTGTAATACTATATATCATGTAACAACCCGTCATAATTCATCATACTTACATAATAAATTATATAGAGAAAAATGATTGATTTTATTGATCAAATGACGAGCATTTGGCAACCTTGACCTGAACTTAATTGATTACTGTTTTTGATGAATATTTATTTCAGTTTCGTCTTTTACTTTTTTTTTATAAGTACAGTATAATCTTAAAATGTTATCACATAACATTTTATTATAGTTCTTTAAAACCCTGAAGTTTGTAATTTTATTAAAATAAATATTTTTTCTTTGACGACAAGTTCTTCATATAATTAATTATTAATTATTTTAAAACAAAAAATATGTTTTAATCCAGGTAAACATTAATTATTATTTTAATTTTTATTTTCGTTCATTAATGACATAAGACATACGATATATTCTTTGCCTTTGAAGATCACATTTTAGAGGACGAAAGTGAATTTATATTCGATTCTGTTAGAAGTGTATTTTGAAAATATTTTTCAAATATGGATATAATCCATTTATTATCGTTGCACTGTTTAAAAAACGTAGCAATTGAATTGGAACTTTAACAGAATAAAGAAAAAGTAGTTTTGAGCTGAAAATATAATAAATAGAGATAGCATCTCAGGTAGTCATTTCACGAATATTCAGAGGCGATATTAGATCAACATTTTTATGTGCAAAAATGTTATACAATACAAAATAGACAATATCTTACCTTATACTTTTGACGGGTGATTTTTTTTGCAATGTCCAAACTAAGATGACCGCTGAACTTTTAGCATAAAGCACTATTACACTATGACAATTATTTCGTGTCACTCGAATAAAAGTATATTATTAATAATTGTTCTAAATGATCTGGAGTCAGATTCTGGTGCCTGTCATTAAAGATCCATTTGTAGTCTGAGAACGACCGCTCCACGTATACAGACATAACTCAAGCTGGGGCATATTTAATTTATTGAAAGTTTCTCAAAGAGGCCACATTTACATATGGAACAGAAAAGTACCTTTCTTTGCCTGTAAAAGGATCCACTATATGACACAGAGTATTAAATCCCGGATTATTATTCAAAATTGTTTGAAATTTTTTTTTTCGTATAGTCCACAGTGGTTCCTGATAACAGGAAAATAAATTGGCGTAGATCGTATACAACATTCATTGTGTCAACTAAACAAAATTGTGATAATGGTTGGTGCTTAAGACTGTGAATGACTGAGGGAATTCCTGAAAAATGTCCATGTATGTAGACCAAATTTTCATGAATAATTGGATCCATAAATATTCAGTTGCGATGTATATACGTTGTGGATGTTCTGTCTTACATGTATGTCCGCTTGTTTATTTATTTGCACTGCGATATATTATAGGCGCATTCAATTTATAACAGACCTTTTACGATTGTACAGAAACTACATTTAATTTAGTACTTAGTTTTAGGTAATTTGTATGGGTTTAATGAAGGAAAATAAATTTTTTAGACTTTTTCAGTAATAAAGTACTAAGTGTATTCCTATTTAATATTCAGATGATGTAAACAAACGCACGTGATCAGAGGACTGGAACAGGACCACATTACAAACCATATGCAATTATTATGTATTTATCTATATATACAAATTGTTATTTCGTTTTAGGATATATTAATATAAATGTATTATAATTTAAAAGAACACGGACTTAACAAAGAAATAAAATTTATATGACATAAATCATTAATATGGCATAAATCAAAGCGACTTGTAACTGAATGCACACCTGTGCAAAATTATTTCCCGGCGCTGAGTTTATGGCCGATCGACCAATACAAAAGGAGATCCAGCAAATCACGCCCTTGGGTCACGTGATATTTGGTTACAACGTCTGAATTTGTATGAACTATAGTCTTCTACATACAAGATGACAATAAAGCTAAAGCTTATATAATAACATGCGGGCATCCACATTTAAAATTTTTATTTTTTTTTTTTGGTTTTTTCATTGTTTCACTTAATTATGCGAGTACATAAATGTGTTGTATTTTGCAAGGAATTAACAATATACATACATACCTTAAAAAATCGTGTACCATTGCATTTCGCAATATTTCTTCTCATTTTATTTTAGTTGTACGTAAATCCATAACTTTAAAGACACCCGAGATTCAGTCTTTAAAAACTCCTTAAACTCTTCTTAGATGAGCTACAGTCCTTTAAATGGGGTGAATAAAAATTATTTTTTAGCAATACGAATGGCCAATAATAACAATAATAATAATAATAATATTATAATGATGTTTTTTTACCAAGTTATCAGAAATTACACGCTAGATACAATTAAAAAACATATCATTTATAAATAGAGAAAATCCACATGGAAAGAACTAATGCATGATATATAACTTTCAGTACTGAATGTCAAAACATTTCTTAAAATATTTTAATTTAGGAAGGAGATTGTGAATAAATAAATATTCCATAATTTCATGATACATTAATAAATTTTGTTCTAGAATAGAATTATTGTGTTGAAAACTAATCGTATTCAAAGAAGATTTTGGTAAAGCTAGTAAAATATAAGAGCAGTGGTTTTTTATATTTTTTTATTTTTTACTATTAAAAATATCACAACCGCAATGAAGTCTTTTTCAATTATTATCTTTAATGTTAAAATTGGCCTTTATAATTATACGGTATCATCTGGGAAACTAATTATTATTCCACCTTTAATTTGAATGGAAAAGAGGTACTTTATATAACGGGTAAAGAAGGCGGGTCTAAGCACAGTGTCTTGTGGAACTCCATAGTAAATTGACCCTTATGTGCTAAAACTTTTCTTTCGTGGATCCTTTTCATGTTTTACAAATAAATAAAATGGACATAAAAATTAGAAATTATTTAACTGTAATAGATTCCATATTGCAAATAAAATTAAACAACGTCTGATTTAATGATTAATTTAATTCCAATTAATTTGAATTATGAGTAATTAGAAGAACGTATAATTAAGCAAATATTAAATTGCCTTCTGAATTACACTTGTTTGAATGGATATAATTTTGACATGATTTCATACTGGCATAATTAACTTACAACTACCGAAACAGAAACAATTTTTTTTTCGTTAGGTATTATTTAAATTAAAAGAGGAAGCTAGCTGGAGGCGCAGAAGAGAGCTTTCTAAGCTTTCAAGGTTTTATAATATAGACTAGTAGTGTGAGACAGACAGCACGTGTGTAGGCCTGGATATATGGGTTTTTGAGGTAGAAGTTAGCTGTACGCGATATTCCTTACTGCAACGGGAAAACATTAATTCACCTTAGATCTCGGAGGTTATTTCCCGTTTTACATTGGAAAATTAATAAAGCTGAATTTGACTATTGACCTAACTAGGAACTAATAATGGAAAATTTGAATTAAAGATATTTTCCTGGCACATCATTTACCAGTTGCCGGAAAAAACATTGATTTTCTTTGCCAAATTTTTATTTAAGACAGGCTCTTAAATTGGAAGTTGTGAAAATAACAGATCTAATATGCCTTAAACAGATCAAATGGAGAAATCCCTATTTCTAATTACTTGGGTGACTGTATGTGACAACCACAAACTGACACTTATTTTTCTGGAGCAAGGGATGTAGTTAAGTGCCCAAGATTACCAGGATCGAGTTCTCTAGGTAGCACTTCCACAGATGAGAGCCGGTCATCGAAATTTACTTTTATGCAGGTTAGTTTGAATCATTTGCTTCGGTTAATCGGTAGCTTTATGTATAAAAAATAAGACAATAAAGAACGCTGAAGGTATAATAGCGTTCAATTTTTGTAAGAAAATGTAAGGTTTCAGTGAGTAACCATTATTTTTGCCACCCGGAGTGGGTAGTCTGTATTCTAATTAACTATGATCCTTTTTATGGCAACAAATCAGTGATAGAAATGCTGTTGATAACATATTTTTTTCAGGATGGTGCCACTGCGTATACAGCACAAACGACTTTGGCGTACCTGAGAAACACCAATGTCAATTTCATAGAGCCAGAAAGATGGCTGCCCTGCAGTTTTGAAATATATCCATTAGACTACTTTGCATAACCATGTTTTCTTCAAAGACTGTTCGACAATGGCCGAAATCAATTTAATAATGAAGATCTACGAAAAGGCTTAACCAAATATTGGGAATTGCCTCAAATTTCTATAGCGCGGTCTATACACAACTAGAAGAGAAGAGTTATAGCAGCTGTGAATACACGAGAAGATCACATTTAAGAAGTATGATATACTAGACTTCATTATCTACTTATTAATTGGATCTTTAGTGTTTGAAAATGTAAATTTTTTTTTCAATAATTCAGTAATATTACATTTGTTTTCAGGAAGAATATCATTAGTACCTACCTACCACCTAATTGCAGATTTCTAGTAAAATATTCTCTAATATCTCATTGTGTTATTTATCTAGATAAGATTTTTTTTATAAATTATTTCTCTAATTCGTACTGTTGATATTTAAGACAGTATGTAAGATGTAATAGTATAAGCAATAGAAGTACTAGTAGAAAATAGTTTTATATTTTGAGATTTCGATAATTTGTTCGCAATTTTTAATGTAATCAACTGAGAAATAAAGAATTGACAGACGAAATATTAAAGTTTGTTTTTGTTCCAGATTTTAAAAGTGGCAAATAGGTCTTTTTTGAATTCGCGATATCTTCAAACGCAATGAACCGATATACCTCATCGTATTCTTAAATTGTAGAGGGAAGTTCATTCTTTCAAAATCTGTTATTAGTTGTTTGACAGCTTTCGATTAAAAAGAACGAGCGCAAAGGAAGGCCTATTTTCAGTTGCGGCCGTCATCTTGAATTTTGATGTTTCGGCCATCTTGACATCTTGTCTTTGTAACTTATTCAATCAGCTAACTATTCACATCAAGTTCCCTAAAATGGGCCGCGAAACTAAAATTTGGCAAAGAAAAGCAAAAAGTACGTTTTTTTTTTGGCCTACTCGCTATAACCAGATATGAGCATAATATACATAGATGTTTTAAAAATATTTAAGTTTAGCTAAAACAGTTTGTACAAAAGTTAAAATACTGGGTATTATTCGACGTGCATTTCGCCAACCAAGTTGACATCATCTGGAGATGATTAAAACTAAACTTATACTAACGATGACGTCACCGTGTCGAACTATCCGACTATAGTTTCACTGTTACTATTCATTTTATTTTTACATTTTGTGATATTTAAGCTTTCAAATACTTTCAGATATCTATTATTTGTCATAATTACAATTAATAATAAGTTGATAATATCTATCTTATGGTTATTCTCTTATTCATGTTGGGCAACACTACACTTATATGTGCGTCCATATTTAAAATTACTCATATGTCTTTTACATCTATTGAGAATTAATTGTATCGTTTGCCCAATATACTTAATAAATATTGTTAATACCCGACATTTCGTATATTTTATTTTTATCTTTTGGCTTGGTCAAAAGTAGTTGTATTTTATTTCCAGATATATGTATGAATCACCCTGGTATTCTACTCAAACCACGGGTAAACCGAGGTTCGTATGGAATGGCTTTGAACCCATTAAGTAAATGGAATAATTCTACGTGATGTATAAGTGTTGTACTGTAGATATGTAACTGTGTTTAAAGCTCAAAACGGAAGCTGATCGAGCTTGATAGCTGGTTGAGGATGAATCAGTTCACGGTTTGATTCCTACACAAATCAGCTTTTTTTCAACCTAAACATATAATGCAATATTTTTTATTAAAATTTGCACATTTAAATATTTGTTTTTCTGAAACGTATGTAACAATTTATAACATCCAAATAAACTTATTTACTAAGAGCAATTGATGATGTCCCTTTTTACAACAACGAGACGTACTACCGGATGCCGATGTTTGCCTGGAGGAAACACACGCGATCTGAGATCCTTCTCCTTAATAGCTATTATAATAATAGCACTTTTGATTAAGTCGTACGGCAACGGGCATCATTTATCTCTTTAAGAGGTTGTATTTTACTTCTGGAAAACTAGAAGTCAGAATATTAAAAGGAAGGCAAATATAATATCGATTTATGTTCTAAAAATAATTTTTTCTTTATGACAAAATGTCAAAGCTTAATGGTTTAGAGCACGTTTTTCAATAAAAGTCATTCAAAAAGGGAGATAACGTAGGCTATTAAATAAATTACTACACTGTAACTTTTTTTGCCAGTTTTGTATATTATATCATACAAAACATTAGAGAAAAAAAACGAGCAGTGATCCTAACACAAAGTGAATTTTGTAGTTGTAGTGCACCGTAAAACGGGGAAAAAGTAGCTTCCTTCTTGAAAAAAATTTTTTTTAAGGTACAACCACTTGGGACCTTCACAGCATGATAGCCTAGGTCCTTGGCCATTTGTAATGGCCAATTACAACATTTTTTTGGAGGTCAAACTTTTTTTATTACGAAGAATGTCATAAATTTGTCAAAATTAATTTTTCTTACTTTTTCACACATCCCTCATGATATCTCCGGAACCAATCGAGATAATTATAGGTATTTTTTTTTAATTGATAAAGGAAATGTGGGCGAAGGTCACTGCTTTAATTTCGTTTTTTTATGGAAAATTTAATTTTTTTTGTAAAACTAGGTGAAACTGGAACGTTTACCTTCCTTGCTGCATTTTTTTTCGGTAAGCGAAAAACTTTTTTATTTTAAGGAATTTTGTCATACCATATGTGTATGAAATAAAGCTTACACTTCAAGGAAGTTTTTTAAAAAAAATTCAGTTCTCTACGACTTATAGTTTTCGAGATTTTGTTTTTTAAAGTTACGAGTTTTTCGATCCTAGATGCGCCTCACTGCGGCGCCACTCAAGTGTGTACAGTGTAGACTATTGAATACAAGTAATCTTATGTTATACATATTATATTGTCATTTAGAAACAAGCTTTTCTTCGTGTAATGTGAATGCGAATGAGTATTATTTTTATTGAGTTTTTACATATTATTTAATGCTTAACAATGGAATGTTTATTTTATGTTATCAGAATTAAAATCAGGTAATACAATTCTGGTAAAATCTGTTGATACTGATGTCCTGATTTTGCTTTTACATTATTACTGTGAAACACCAGATATGTCCCAAAGGAATATATTTATACAATTAGGACATAGTAAGAATATACAATTTTTGTCAATTAACAATATTGTGGCAAATTTAGGAGAGGAAATTTGTAAGAAAGTATTAACGATTCATTGCCTAACTGGTTGTGACACAACTAATGCCATGTATAAAATAGGGAAGAAAACGGCATTCTATGTTTTATATAAAAATTTAAATAATTTAATAGATTTAGAAAACCTTCCTTTTCTGTCAGAGGATAAAGCGATGGAATTAGGGGTAAAATATACGCTTTATTTATATAAGAATAAAAACAAAAATATAAAATCCCTGAATGAGATGGGACTTAACAACAAGTACAAATCGGCCAGCTTCTGAGCTGCCTCCTACTGACCATGCTTTTAGACAACATTTAAAAAGGTAATAATTATTTTTCTAGATCGCCCATACCTATTAAAAAAGAAACAAAACACCTACATGTACTTATTTTCTTTTTAGGTATAATAATATAATAATAACACCATATGAAATTACAACCCTCTTTATCCCTGAAGGTCTGGAATGACCTTGTGTGGGAGAGGGCTACAGATTTAGAGACAATGGACACACACCCAATGTCCGAGTATACTACGATTAATCTCTCTCACAGAAAAATCCCAGTTCCTCGACCGGGAATCGAACCAATTCCAATTCCAATTTAAAACATTTATTGCATATTAAAATACATCACAAAAAACTTAATTAGAATGCCACACTCGGCATTGTACAAACAAAATCGAACCCGGGACCCCGAAGTTTTGAGGCAAGTACATTACCTCTAGACCACGGAGCCAGGTGTCTGTATCAATTAAAAATTTAGTACAATAGCCATATACAATACATGCAGATGGAAGATCCAACTCGATACGGTTGGACATTTGAAGAAAATGTTTGGAAGGCAACTTTTTCTAGTCAAAAATCTGTGCCCGATATTGTAAGGCAAAGTTTGTCAATAAGACGTTCCGACAGGGTCTGTAACAACAGATGTACCTGTTTTGCTCAAGGTTTGAAATGCTGCAGTGAGTGCAAATATGCAAACTGCTGCAACCAAGGAATTGTCTAGATATTTTTAGATTCCGACGTTGATGATTTTTAAAATATTTTTATAACAAGTTTTAAATTTATGTTTTAAAATAAATAATTATTTCGTATTTTTTTTAATTCAATTTTAGGTTTTAATGTATAAATATAATGGATTTTAAATAATGTGCAATGTAAATAATGATAAGTAAAACCTAAGTGCTTATGAAAATAAAATTTATATTAAAGATATGTCAAAAATAATACTTAATAGTATGCACCCACAACATACATAGCACACTGATTAAAGCACAGTAGAACCGGGGGAGATATCCTGCCCGCAGAAACTTAATTTCAAATAACAATAACTTGAAACGTACAAGTCGTAGAGTATTGCGGTTTTTTTAAAAACTTCCTTGATGTGTTAATTTTATTCCGTATGCATATACTGTGGCAAAATTCCTTAAAACAAAAAAGTTTTTCGCTTACTGAAAAAAGTACTGCAAGAAAAATAAATGTTAAAGTATTACCTAATTTTATAAAAAACTAGGTTTTCCATAAAGACTAAATTAATTCAGTCACCTCCGCTCACGTTTCCTTTATCGACTAAAAAAAAAAAACTTGATTATCTCAATTGGTTCCGGACATATCGTGAGGGATGTGTGAAGAAGTACGAAAAATTAATTTTGACAGATTTATGACATTTTTCATAATAAAAAAAGTTGGACCTCCCAAAAAATGTTGTAAATTGCCATTTTAGATGGCCAAGGGCCTAATCTATTATTCTGTGAAGGTCCCATGTGGTTGTACCGTAAAAAAATTTTTTGGAACGTTTTTGTCGGTTTTTCAGTGTACTATTGGTATTTGTAAACGAATAAGTAACTAACTTAATTTTACATTTTTAAATGAGTTTGAAAATATGCTTCACTTTGTTTTACCCAAGTACGATGATATACTATGTGCAGGAGATCTTAACTTTGATCTTCTGGACAGTGACTGCAATTCTAGTAAACTGCTGAGCAATATGTTTGCTTCATACGCACTGAGACAAATTATAGAGAAACCTACTAGGTTTAGTTCTACTAGTGCTAAGTTGTTAGATCTCATTATGTGCTCGGATAATATTAACATAATTGATACTGTGGTCAATGATATATCAGAAATTTCAGATCACTGTCTAGTCTCGTGTAAAATTGGCAAAGCACAATATAAAACTGAACCGTTCATCTATACTTTTCGTGATTTTAAAAATTTAAATAAAATTAATTTTGAAAACGACCTTATAATGGTCGATTTTTTACAAATATTATACTCAGAGGACATTGATTCTAAAGTAGAATTTTGAAATAACATTATTCTTGAACTTTTTAGCCACCATGCACTCGTTAGAACGGTAAGAATTACTAAACGTAAGGCCCCGTGTCTTACAGGGGCCTTAAAGCATCTAACAAGGCATAAAAAAAGGCACTCGCCAGGTATAATAAATCAAAAGATGCAAACCATGGAAACTACTACAAACATATACGAAATGAGGTAAATTATGCAATAAAAAGGGAAAACAAAGCATATCTAGAAATCACAATTAGCTCCTATAATAACAAAAATATACGGAAAGTTTTAAAAAGTCTAGACATACATACAAAAAAAAAATACAGAAATACCCAATCACCTACAAAATCCTACAATTATTAATGATTTCTTTATACAACCATCTCAAAGTGGTAACAATATTCTTGATCCTGATACTGTTCTTTTTTTATAGTAATAATAGGTTAATGAATGTGGATAGTTTTGAGTTCTCTCTTATTAATGAATTAGATATTTATGAAACTCTCTTGTCAATTAAATCTAAAGCCACTGGTGAAGACCTAATTAGTATTGACATGTTATTATATTGTTGTCCTGTAAATTTGCCCTGCGTAACTCATATTTTTAATTTTTGTATTGAGTCTCGAACTTTTTCCTCGATGTGGAAGTGCTCGCAAATTATACCTCTGCCTAAAGTTACAAATCCTGGCGAATTAAAAGATCTCAGACCCATCAGTATTTTGTGCACACTATCTAATGCTTTTAAAAAAATTCTTGATAAGCAAATACGTCAGCACTTCTACACCAATAAAATTTTGCCCGAATACCAATCCGGGTTTAAGCCGGGACATAGTTGCAGTACAGTTTTTGCGAAAGTTACTGATGATTTATTCTCATCAATCGATAAAAACAAATTATGTGTTTTAGTACTTCTGGATTATTCAAAAATCTTTGGTAGAATAAGTCATGAATTATTATTGGCTATTATGCATTACACTGATTTCTCACAAAATTCTCAGGAGTTATCTGAATAAACGCACTCAGTGTGTTGTGCTAAATAATGAAAAATCCGGCTATTCTTCGATTATGTGTGGTGTACCGTAGGGATCTATACTAGGACCCCTGTTGTTCTCTCTATATACTTTTGAGTTTTATAAAAGCAACTCTTTCTGCACCTCACATTTTTACGCCGATGATACACAAATTTATTATGCGTTTGATGAAAAAGATACACAACAAGCCTGCCAAAATATCAACTGTGACCTTCAAAATCTACTTAAAATCTCCAATAAATTATGCTTAGACATTAATGCCTGTAAATCAAAGGCAATGCTATTTGGCCGAACTGCCTCACGAAACCGAGCAAGCAGGGATGTGAAAATTTCTGTTGACAATGAAATCATTAATCTTACAGATAGTGCCAAAAACCTAGGCCTGATTCTAGATACCAACTTAAGATTTTCTGCACATGTATCTTCTTCTATTGTTAAAAAATCATACTGCTCCTTAAAATTAATCTATGCCGATAGACACATCTTAAATAAAAAAACAAAAACAATTTTGTACGAAGCTTTAGTTTTATCACATCTTAATTACGTAGATGTTGTATATGGGCCATGTCTACTTAAAGCTGATGCTAGACGGCTACAGTTGGTTCAAAATTCTTGTGTTCGTCTTATTTGCGATTTTCGTAAACGTATCACGTATGCCAAATTAACCGACATTGGATGGTTGAATGCTGAGGGAAGAAGGATTTTACACTGCTGCACATTCTATCATAAAATTATTACAACAAAAAAAACCTGAATACTTATTAAACAAATTAAGATTTAGAACGGATATTCATAATATTAATGTCCGGTTTAAAAATAACCTCACTCCTCCTCAGCATGCGACTATACTCTATCGGTCATCTTTGACATATAATTCCGCAAAACTTTATAATAGGATTCCTGCCAATCTCAAATTACTTAGCCTACACATGTTTTCGAAAAAACTCAAAAAACTTCTGCTGCGTGATACTGCTTTCATGGTATGATTTAACCTGCCTAATATTTGCACCTCCTTAGTTTAATTTAATTTAAAATAATCTTTTGGTTCATCTATTAGCGTATAATTTATCTTATATTTTATTTTTTGCTTTGTTTTCAGTATCTTTTCAACACAAAAGCGAGCATAATAATTTACTGTAAAATTTATTAAAAAAAAATTTTTGAATTATTATTTAACTATTATTTAATTTAGGCTAGAGATTCTTTATATGTTGTAACTCTTCAGGTTGAGTGGAAGAGCAAGCATTTTGGATGTCATAATCCAGAATGGTTGAACTCCGCCTGTTCTACAAATCACTAATACTAATACATGATAGGTATTATTGTATATGTGTATGTATGCATGTGTGTGTGCATACATGTGTGTATGTATGTGCATGTATATGTATGTGTATATATGTGTGCATGTATGTGTGCATGTATGTGTGTATATATGTGTGTATATATATATATATATATATTTTTTGCCCATGTATGTATTATATAGTTGTGGAATAAAGACTTTTATTATTATTATTATTATTATTATTATTATGTCCGTTACTAAAAATTTTTAAACATATCTAAGCTATGTTAAAATAGTTTTACCTACGACTTAATTATTTGTATGTACTCGTACTGCTGGTTTCTATGTAAATAATTTTACTAAAATTGTATCACCTAAATATTTCTATCATTAGTGTTTTTTCTTGAGTTGAAATAGAAGAATTTATGAACGTCAATATTTGTGTAGGAAATTAACTGTTATTAGTTAGATTTTTATCATTATTTTGTATATCTAGAATGAAGAATCTTTATTCCTGAACAATTCTGGGGATCTCTATGAAATCTCTGGGTAATATAAATACTTAAATACACATTTGCATTATATGCATGTAAGGCAGGCTTAACCTGAGTTAATGTGAAATGCGTTTTTGGTATTAAGTAGTAAACACATTTTATGGCTGCAATAAAGCCTCTTGTTTTAATAAGATTGGGTTTTCAACGGCTCAGTGTGGATACACTCTAGATAAATAGGACTTTTTGAATTGCAAAATAGCAATTACCTCTTGAGTGGTGTAAAACAATGTTACCAATTTTATGAAACATTTTTTAGATAAAAAAGGTCTGTATATTATTCCAAATATATCTAGTTAATAAAAAATATATCTGACAGTAAAGACGACATGAGCACAAATTAATTATAATAATCATACGTGGAATTTACCGATCGGTTCCCAGAGATGGCTTTTACAGATATAATATATTGCAAACACATACTGAAACATTCCCAAACTACAAAAATATATTAAGTGCATTTTATTTAATTTTACAATATTCATAGTAACTTAGTTTTGTCAGGGAATGCACTATATTTAATTAAAACATAATGCGTAATAGATTCTTTTAAATTACAGTATATTGGTAATTTACATTACTGAAGACCGGCCCTATCGTGGAGGGGAAGAAAACATATGACACGATCAAACAGTATCATGCATAACGTGGATTCGTTCGGACGAAGGTACTAAAAATGCGGAGTTAAAATGTCACAACGTACTAAACCGACGGAAGCTACAGTAAATTCTTGAATTAGCGATATTTACAATTTGATGGTAGATTGTATTGCACTAGATGTAACAAAGCAATTTCGTGGACATGTAGCACAAATATTAATAAACATATTTCCTCAGAAAACCATTAACGGAGCGTAGGTAGCTTTACTTACGGTGACATGCAACGTAATTTAAACCTAGATTTAGTGGAATTTATGAAAGGATGTAACATACCGTGGTCGAAACTAGATAATCCATTGTTTAGACAATTTTTGGAAAAATGTATTAGTGGCAAATATAGCAATGTTAACGTGTTTTCGGGGTCTACACTAAAAAAATATATATTTATCAACGGAGTGTGAAAATATTAGACAGAAAATTTCTTCTGAGCTTAATGGGAAGTACATATGGCTTAGCGTAGACCAAACCACTAATGCTTGCGGATTTAAGGTAGCGATGTTTCAGTGGGTGCATTGGAGAAAATTGTTCAGTGAGCGGGCACTTGATTGTCTCTAAAATTTTAGAAGCTACAAATTCTCGCACTATGGTGGAGATAGTGAATTCTAGTCCACAAGAGTTTTGAGGTGACAAATATGCAGAAAATAAGGAAAAGTTCCTATTATTTCTTATCAATGGAGGGAATTATATGAAAGCTGATGGAAAAATTTTGAAGAAAACATATCAGAATATTCTTCATGTAACATGTTTAGCACATGGGCTTCATAGGATTGCCGAAGCTATTAGGGGGTGCTACTCTAATGTTGATATAATTTGATATCTAGTGTAAAGAAAGTTCTTCTTAAAGCACCAAGTCGTGTACGGTTATTTCATGAAATTTTACCAAATACTCGATTACCTCCAGAGAACATTTTAACACGATGGGGAACTTGACTAGGGCAGCATTGTATATTACTGTCATTTTGAAAATGTGAAATCCTTATTACATCAGTTATATCCAAATGACGCAGTTGCTATTTCACAGGCGCAACGGGTATTTATGGATCCAACTGTTCAAGAAAATCTGGAGACCATACTTGGAAGATTTTCACAAATTCCTCTAGCCATACGGGACCTCCAATATCAGCCAACATCAGAATTTACTACAGTTGATGCAATAAACGTTGTGTTCGATCTTCGACAATACATTTTTCAATTACAGGGAGAAATTGCTGCGAGAGTATAAATAAAATTCCAAACTATTTAACAGAAAATACTGGATTTGTTACGATGACAGATGTAATAGACCTTTTAAACGGCAATGAAGTAGATTTTCAGCGAAACACGCCGAAGTTTAGCTACAAAACACTTAAGAGATATTAAACTTTTATTCTTGCAACCGGCAGTAAAAAATACTTGTGTGTGTGTAGTTTACTGTTAAGTAAATCCCACTATACCTCCAGTTCTCTTTGAGTGAGTGTTTATAATATATTGACTTTATTAACTTTGGACAATAAGGAATTCGCTAAGAAGAATGCCAAGGTAAGATATCGTTTCATATATGCATGTAAATCTCACACATAACCACCTAAAATCAACCCTGGTTTTACGTCATATCCGATTGGTAAATCCCACGTATGATAATAATAAATACAGGGTGGACCAAAGAACATTTAACCCTAACTTAATTATAATACATTTCGATGTATGAAATGTATTGTAATCAAAAACATTAGAAAATTCATTCCTTGATTCTTCTGTACAGTCTTCTATAATATCGCCATTGTTCGTCAACCATTGACTCATTATGAAGTAGGTACGATTCGACGATACAAATTTTGTGATCTTGAGAAAATATCATTACAAAATTCTAAGCACGCTATCTAACATTAACATGACAGTGACGGTTTCAACAACACATTGATCTAAGCCCTATGTTTTCATTTGCATGGGCAGCTAGTTGTTTTTTTTTAAAGCTTGAAACAGTGATAACATTTTCAATATTCCACCCTAAGTTACAACATCTCCCGTCCACAGTTAGCTGGGGGTTGCACTTATTGACCGGTAGCTCAGTTAGCAGGTCGTGAATAAGGGATTAGATTGATTTGAGTTCTCACCAAAATCTGGGTTGGACGCCAGGACTTTTGCAAGTACCAAATAATTAAAATTTTACTTTAAAAGGTAAAGAAACGTTAAAACTTAAATTCTATGGGAAGGAAGTCGAACAAAAAAGATATTATTTAATAAAAAGTATAATCAAGACTGGTATATGTACAATATTTAAATTGGCTCAGATGGCCTCTTTTAGTCAAAAAAAAAATCTACGTGGTTGAAGACCAACAAACTAACCAAACAAAAAAAATGATATGTTATTGAAAGAGAAAAAAAATGACTGATCTCTTACAAATTTCTTCTGACCAAATATAAATATTCACTGGGACGAAGAACTTACGTAACTTCCAATGGGTTAGTCCATCGAAGAATCCACCAACGGCTAAGCTCTTAATGGGTTCGGTGTCAGTTTGAATCACCACTGTCGGTACTGCAGTTACCCTTGAGAAAAAATGCCAGTTGTATAAAATATCGTTTTCCTGCTCCACCCAGTATATAATGATCAGTTGGATCCACCAGTTATCCTCTTCTCTTGGTCCAGGTATTTACATAAAAAGGGGAGAGCTTTATGAGATCAGTATTATAGGCAAAACAAAGTTAAAAGCTGTGACGTTTGAATTGTCCAGCTACGTAGACAAAATATGAGTTAACACAAATTTACAGAGCAAATTGCAAACTAAACAAACTAGGATCGGTATCCCACAATATTTTAGGAAGTTGAAGACTTCAACTAACTTAAGTATCAATAAAAGTTACGTTAAATAGAAAAAAGATTAGTCCAACAAATAAACTAGGTGTAGCGACGATAATAAACAAAGTGAAATAGACCTAAAACATCAACAGACAAAGACAGAAAACAACTAACTACGGTACAAAATGGCGACATCCGTTGCCGGGTAAATCTAAAATTTACAATAACCCAAAGTTAGTTTAAATTAACACACGAAATTATTATCAGAGGGATATTAGATAAATTGCCCACAAGGCACGATAAATCGATACTAATCAATATTAATGATGGTTGTTCCAAAGAACAACCAAGGTGAACTGATCACCAAAAAGCAAATTCGCCCAAGGCGTAAATTAAGATAAATACGGTACGATATTATTATGAAAATGACCTCAAAAGTACTTTAAATCAATATAGCAACTTTTTAAATAATGATCATAAAATTACCCGATAATACCAGAAAACATATAAATTTTACCAGACCGCTGAACTAGATATGTTGTCTTCAGAACGCTACACTAGTAAGAAGGAAGAAGCCCCGTTCTGTTCTCCCACCTAAACTCGGTTATAGTTTGGAAATAGACAGACATTTGAGAGTAGAGTATGAGCAATAAAGATAGATAGATATTTAGTGCAAAAAGCTGTCAAACCAACTGTTCCAGCAGAAATCAGTGGCGCCATCTGGACTAGACTAGCAGAAACTTAATTCATCGTGGAACACAACAAACTGGAATGAAGTAGATTGCAATTTCGTTACAAAGTATATAATAATTTTATTGTAAATCGAATACAAACCTGATAAATTAGATTTCGTAGATTTAACACTTTAATACTGTGTTCTTATATAAACTACACATTAATTGTTAGTTATAAGAGTTCGGAGGTTATCAGCGTGTCATGACGTCAAAAACAGGATCGGTGCAAGGGAATATTTGTTATCATTTTATATACCAATTAAAACCAATTATTTTAAATTGCTACTGCAAACTAATTAATACCTTTCAGTGGCTTATTTTGTACTGTAGTGGTTCTAAAAATGACGAGTGAAGGTATTAAAGTGAAAGAGTATTGGTACAAGCAGTTAACAGTAACGAACCCACCAACCAATACACATTTATTCAAAGTTATTGCTGCGGTAATATTCCTTGAAGCGAAGTATATTATTAAAAGGAGCTCCATATGTTCTGCTGTTAAAATCCGATGCATGTATGCAAAAATACATCTATGTGTTGAAAACGAACGATTTATCTTGACATATGTTATTGACTCATATTTAAAATATAGGGAAATATCATATTTATTTAAGGCCTTAAACAATCCACTTCTATTGCTGTGTAATAAACACTTTCTAGTTTTTTGTTTACGTGTTCAGCAATGCCTCCAGATAATTGATACATATGTTTCGAAAATCAGCTACTACATTCATCGCATCATTATGGTAAACTCTCCTGTCTTTCGTCGACATTCAAGTTGTTCTATAGTGAGAGGGGTTCGTGGAAAGCTTGAGTGTTTAAATTCTAAATCTTTTTGAACCTTGTGATCGACAATACCTTCTTGAGAATTCGTAATATCAGCTGCTCCTTTAGCATCCAATTGCAGTACGTCTCCTGCTATTTCGGTAAAGTTTCTATAGTAATACAATGCTTGCTGCGTTCAGCCAAGTGCCCTATCTTGTCAGAATGAAATTTGATTTATATATCGAACTAATTCGTTTAGATATATAAGTTTTTTTGAATTACATGATTAATGCAACTATATAAACGAATTAGTTTTTACACGGTTATATAAAAAAACATACAATGTAAACAAATCTACATAATAAACTTGCATTTCTTATAAGGCTCCTTCAAACGGCACTGTACTGATTCACCAATATCAGAAGTCTAAAATAAAATAAATGTTTTTTAGCCATATTTTTACCGAAAGAAGCATCTTGTACAGCACAGATCAAAATCACAGCAAAAGCTAAATGCAGTATCAATCACATTAGTGGTATGCCTTAAAAACTAATATTTTGAATTTTCAACCTTTTGTAGACAAGCTTAGGTTTGCCAAAATTTCACCAGATGATCAGCAGGATTAATACAGAAAGCGGTTGTTCTAGGTCATCTCCGTCTGTTTCGGACACATGATTCTGGAATCTGCAGCCACTAACCTTGCGGCTTGTAGTCAGTGGCTGTAGTTAGTTTGTTGGAGTGACTTCTGTGAGATTCGGACCACACGGGATAAATAAATAAATATTTCAAATATGAAAATTACGAATTGTACAATAGAAATAATCCTCTAATAATATATTTATAAAAAAAAATGTATTTAAGAGAATGTTATCACTCAGCATCGTATAGGTACAGAATATCCCAGCTAATGTCACTTGCGCTTCTTTCGGTATATGCAATTTTCAAGAGTAATTCGTAGTTCAAAATCTACTATGATTTTTGGCCGGGCACCGACAATTAAACATCAAAAAATAAAACTTAGTTATGGTCGAAAAACGGGGTTTAGTATATTTAGTTTTTTTTACATTACTTCCAGTTTTATATCACTTCCGGAAATAAATTTTTCTTCCAAGAATTTTGAATCTCCCATTATATTTTGCGCGCGTTCAACATCAATTATCTATCGGAAATTCATAAACCAATTTGTGATATCTCCATCCGTTTTCGAAATATGAATAGATCTTCGATTGAAGAAGATTTCGTAATCATACAACAATAATAAATGCAATTTTACATGTAGTTTTGTTATTATTGTCTTACAATTAGTTTGACATCTGCCTATTACAATTTGGCAATAATAATTAACTCATTTCTAACACAAACCACCTTGCCCATCTGTCCTCTCCAAGTAGTATGAGATAACGATTAGGTTAAAAGTTTTTTATTTTTCTAATACAATTAAAATGTCGACGCGACACTTGGAGCATTGGCGCCCTGGTTTCTTGTACCACTTGCACCCTGGGGTAGGTACGGTGCTACATACAGTATGTTGCAAGTGTATGGACCGGCTCTTGTGAAATCCAAAAAACGGTAAAAAAAAACAAAATTTGGAGAGTATAAATTAGATATATTTATGCACATATGACGTCATTTTGAAATATTTATCAAAAGATGAGAGTCAAGATCATTATTCTTTAATGGAAATAGGGGTAACTTCTGATACTTTTTAAAAGGGAGGATTTTTTTTATTCTTAAAATATATCATAAATGTGGGAGATGCAGAGGAAAATTTTTGTAAATAATTATTGCAAATCTTAACTTTGAACCAATAAATATAATTCAAATCAAAACTGTGGTTCTTCACAAACTTATGTTCTGCCCACAAAATAACATAAAATTATTATGAAAATAAAACAACTAAAAATAAAAACAAAATTTAAAAATGTTCTTAGCAACCTCGTTTGTAAAGTCAAGATTTTCAATTATTTTCAATTTTGATGATAAATGACGCGACGGTGACAGCTAATAAAGTAAAATTCTGCTTATGTTTTTTTAAACAGTAAACGTTAAAATTAATTCAAAATAATTATCTTGTTCTTTTCACTTTATCAAAACAATTACTTGAGAAAGTAGCGCAATTCTTTTGGCGTTAAGAAAATCCCTTGATTTAATATGGATTTAAAGTAATTAAATGTAATCAAGTGGGGTGCGTTAAATGCTTCCCAAAATGCTAATTGGGGATGTTCTTCATTACCCGCGCTTCTAACTCTCGGGCATTTAATCTCGCGTGATGTTAGACGGCGTACTGATACCTAATTAGGCCTGCAGTTCCGACAACAGCATACCCGATACACCGTTAACACGCAACCCTAGACAAACTTCTGAAGTAACTTCTTTGTCAGCCATGTCCGGTTCTTCCTCGGCAAACATCGATAAATTTTAGGAGTTTAGTTAATCGTATATCTTTAACTATTAACTGATTCCGTCCAAAATAAGTTTTGAGTTAATTGTAATTAATTATTCATGAAATTTAGTTTGATAAAGAGTTTAGGTTATAAAATGGCTTGATAAATAAAACATATAGTTTTAGTTGTTATTTAAATTTAAATTTAACGACAATTATATTTTGCGAATATTAGAAATATGGTCAGTATTCTTACGACTCTGTTAAGAAATGATATCAATCAATTATGTAGTAATTTATATTTATATTTATGTAAGTCCGGAATGAGCATCTTTACAGGATGCGTGGGAAAATTTCAGGCCGATATCGAAGATATATTTTTGCTTAATTTTATCTAGTTATTGAAACATTATACTAATCAGGCTTCACCAGGATCCGTAAAAATTTAGAGGTATCTGTAGTTGTTTTTTTTAGTAACCAGCTAAAAGATATTTCTAACGTCCAAACGTGCCGTTTTGTATTGGTGCAGCTCATAATCGACAAAAATGAGCGAAAATAGGGATTCAGAAGTTTTAAATGATATTAGTACATCCGCATAGGTTTACAACAGCAATTTTTTACCCTTTACATTGCTGGAGAGATATGAAAAAGTTTCGCAGCAATTTAGCAAAAAAATTAAATAATGACTGAGGAGATAGTCTTTTAGTGTACATTGAAGGAAAAAAGTTAGATTTACTATTCATCAAGCCTATTGAGTAATCACTCAATGCTTAAAGCGACTCTTAAAGAGAAAAAGTGTTTACACATTTCAAAATTTCCTAAAGTGGACGCATTTTTGAAAAGGAATGGTGTGGGATATAAACCCAAAAAGTCTAAAGTCCTTACGAAACATAGGATTGAGAAATTCTTAGAAGCCCCGGATGAAGGTTTCTTGCATATTAAGGTATGTATCTTATGCACTTTTATTCTAATATTCGATGTGAATTCTAAAATTTTCGCTACAGGTATTACTGATAATGGGTCTAGCAGAAGCATGTCTACCTAAGAAAGTGGCAAAAAAAACTCTGGACAATATTGATGATTAGGAAACAATACTAATTGTCAATGTTTCTGTTACACGAAAACTCAAAAAGATTGTTGTTGGTGGAAACGACCAACTTCATTTGAGTTGTTATCGAAAATATGTAGCTCTGCGATCCTCAAATATCCCACACAACTGACTCTTCACATACTACAACAAGGGATATTGCACAATTCAACCCATCGGCATCCATACATTTGGGAAGATTCCGAGTAATATTGCACGTGGCGAGGACTAGAATCTCTCAATCAAGAGTTTGGCCATACGGCATACGGCGGTCATAATTATCTTGTTGTGCAATGGTTAGCAGTCCAAGAAAATGAGGTGAGAAGTTGACAATAATGAATTGGCGATTGAAAATATTTGTTAGTTGTCCAGAATTAAAAACTGACTATAATGATTTAAAGTTTCAATTTCTACCGACCGGACAAGTATGCAAAAGAATTAAAAACATTTTGAAAAAAGGTGCGCCGCGAACTTTCACCTAAAACGCTGAAAGAACTCTGACAGATTTGTTAAAATTTTATAGGACCAAAGTTGTAGAGGACAAAATTCTCCAAAATGAATTC
>JANEYF010003271.1:0-5000 GCA_029963845.1 Rhamnusium bicolor | reverse complement strand
AAAATTGAGTTTTATGCTATGATATGAATATTTTATTTATTTTCCTCTTCAACTATAAAGCGAAAAAATATTTCAGTTTAAAATTTTAAAAACAGTAATGCAATATAAAAAACCAACAAACCAAAAAAAATTTATCTAAAGTAAAATTTAGTATTATTATGTACACACTACATATCATTCACAATATAATATTTTCAGACTTTTCCATGCCAGCGTCCTAGATTTCAGTGACCTTAAATTCCAAAGCACGCCTTACATACTTTCTGCGGATACTCTGACCAACTGAACAATAGTATTTTCATTTCAACTGAGGGAGAAGACATCATGGAATACATATTTAATGCCTGTCTGACCTATTTTCTTGTTTTATTTATTAGAAGTCAATAGTTTTTACGCAATAAGTGCTAACATGTGCATGAAAATCAGAACAGAAAAATAAATATTTTGTTCATAAATATGTTCCTCACGATTCTAATTTACAAAAATATATTTTCAACCAGGGATTGTCTATTATCGACAGAGATCTGAAACTTTGTGAAGAAAACCATATTGAAAGTAGAAATGTTTTTACAAGATACTGTATATTAAAAATTGAAATGTTGTGGTTTATAATTGAGAAGTAACATTGGCAAAATATATTTAAAAAACTACGGTTGCCAAAGTTACTTTTGGGGATCAGAACTTCCTCACCGTTTCAGAAAACTCGACGTTTTGACGTTTATAATAATCATAATTTTTGACATTTCAAAAAAGTCACATTTTTCGACGTTTCAAAAAAGTCACATTTTGACGTTTCAAAAAAGTCACATTGGTGGAATGTCACTAACATTTTTTTAGACAATTTGAACGCTTTATACTCATAACAACTCTAGCTGCTATCGCGAACCTCACAGATATAAATTTCTGTCTGATATTTTGTGTATCGTCATAATTCGTCGAGATTTGTCTAGAAATGCAATAAAAATGTTCAAACTTTTCTTCACGAATACATAAATTCCCCACTTTGAGGGGTGAGGAAGTAATTGACGCCTTTTTACTTTTTTATACCTAATATGAGAAAGTATAGTAATCGTGATTTTTTTCGTTCTCGAGATTTTGATTGATATATATATATATATTGTTTTGAACCCTCCTGAATCTATTCTATTTTCCGAATGATGTCTGTCGGTGCGTACGTGTGTGTAGATGTGCATGTGTGTATGTCCGTGTATTCAAAAATGCTTGGGAGACTTCCCAAATTTGGCAGTTAATATTATCAACAACATTTTAGGTGACACATTAAATTTGGTGAATGTAGTACCATCAGAAGAGATATAATGAATGAAAGAAGAAAAAAGGTACAATTTCGGGAAAAAAAATTAAACATTTTCAAAATTATTGCGTTTCTGGATAAATCTCGACGAATTATAATGAAAAAACCATAACTTTATGAAAAAATCTGTCCGCATGTCTGTACTATCGCGATAGCAGACACAGTTTTTGAGATAAAGTTTCAAATTTGGTACACTTGTTCTAAAGGTCAAAGACATGAAAAAATCGGTGATGAGGCAAAATTGGCCAGCTGAAAGGGGGTCCACGGGACTCAAGCTTTTTTTGTATTTGACTTTACAAAAAAATATATTCTTGATGAAAGATTATAAATCATGTTTACTATATCAAGCCAATAAAATATATTTTCCAAGTACTTAAGTAAAGCTGATGTAAACTGAAATATTTTACACATTTGGCCTCATAAAATGGGGTTAGGATAAATTTAATAGTTTGACATTTGGAAGGTCTAATTTAGTTACAAAAATGTCAATGTCAATAACAAAAAATTATTAAAATATGTGATATGAATTATTATTGACAGTATCGAATGACGCTGATAATTAATTATTTAAAAATTTTAATGAAACATTTCAAGGTACGCTATTAAAATTTAATTGAGGTAAGTGAAGAATTAAATAGAATGATTTTTTTATATCAGGATAATATATACTTGTATAAAAAAAATATGTGCTGGCCACATCAGATATTTATATTAAGTAAAATACATTTACAAACAAAACACGTCTTAAGGGCATCAGCTTAGTTATAAAGGAAGATCTTACACCAAAACGGAAGGGTTGATGGATATAGACAGACATATAGATTGGTAAATTTAATGTCCTTAAATATTATTTTATCGGGGATGAAAAAATGTGACATTTTTTAATATAAAGTAAAACAAAGTTATTGAAAACATTTTTTTTATCAAACATCCGTCTTTAACTTAGTATGCAATACATTTCTAATGTCATTTACTATAATTTAATTAATATTTCTAACTGCACTATTTAAAATTGAGAGTATATATAAATATCTTCATATTCCGGAATTATATCTCCTGGGAAAATTCGTAGAATTTGGTTATAAGACTCATAACCTACTTCTGGAGCGTTCACTTTGGAGCGGTTACGATGGAATATCGAT
This sequence comes from Rhamnusium bicolor, assembly GCA_029963845.1. NCBI lineage: Eukaryota > Metazoa > Arthropoda > Insecta > Coleoptera > Cerambycidae > Rhamnusium > Rhamnusium bicolor. The sequence goes on along the minus strand of JANEYF010003271.1, from coordinate 2,546 downwards.
TAGGAATCATACGGCACGTTGAATAGATATTAAAGTATAATGTGCTCTTAAGTAAAACTAAGAGGTTTGTGGTGTTAAGCGCCAATTCAACTTTTAAAATTGTGATTCGCCGACTTCAAATGATGATGCCATTTGTCGCTGTCGAGATAGAAAAATATAGCACACAAACACGAGATCTCTGGCTATTCTATAAGATTCCTTCTCACAATGAAGTCTGTACGTGGGTGTATCTTAAATAAGAAATAGGACAAGTGGAAATATTTTCACAGAACTCGCTTAAAAATAATATAGTGCATTCGATTCAAGTTAATCTCAGATTTATACAGTGTACCTCACATTTGATCATCACCATGGGTTCTCGATATATTTTTGTTAATAGAAAAGTAGTCCAATTGGGAAAGTTTTTAAGAAATTTTTGATAATTTCTATTATCTTTTGTGTAGACGAAATTCAGTGATGCATACAGATTGTGTTATTCAGACCGGAAACATACAGTTCGTAAGACAGTAATGACAAAGAAAAGTTTGAAAATTGCCAAAAAAAGCAAACGTGAACGTATGCAAGCAGTTAGAAATAACTCAATACAGCGGAGATCATATATATAACAGTACAAAACAATATGAATTAATGGGTACACACCCTCATAAAGAATGCAAGGTGGGAAATGCAAAATTGCAAATGGAAGAATGCAAACCGTGGACACGTGTTTCTGACTAATTGGTCTTCATCAGCACGATGTAGCTGTGGTCACCGCTCTCATATTGAGCCATCCAAGTGGAAGCCATAAAGGTGCGACTGGCATTCTGTCAGTGGTGTTCCTTTAGTGTTTTTTTTTAATTTCGTCCATTATTTTAACTCAGCTACACCGTTTTGATGAAAAACAATTAGTCAAAAACACATGTCCAAGGTTTGTATTCTTCTTCCATTTGCAATTTTGTATTTTCCCACCTTGCATTCTTTATGCGGGCGTGTACCCATTAATTCATATTGTCTTGTACTGTAATGTATTCAAACCCGCGTTATTACCTCCTTCTTTGTACCTATATATTCTCCTGGGTCTGAAATCCCACGCAGGTTGCTATAGTTGTCCGAGTGTGTGATACGTGGTCGACGCTCTCATACTGAGCCATCCAAGTGGAGGCGACAAAGGTGCGACTGGCTTCCTGTCATATCATATCTTATATAGTATTTGTTCCATTTTTTGACTTGTGTAAATATTCTTGTATTATTAGCACCAATAAATATTATTATTGTTATTGTTATAATATTATATTTGATTAATAGGTTTATTAAACATTTTAAGGACGAATACAATTTGGAACATTTTACATTTAAATTTATATTTGAGTTGTGGCGAATGCGCCAGTAATGAATGGGCATCCATTTTTGTAACAGTTTGAATAGGTCTACATTTTTTTTACAGATCTTTTCTTTAAAAGTCCAGTTTTACAGACTTGCACATTAGTTGGTTGTCTCAATGTATAGGGTGATTAAAATCTGACTCACAAACCTTCTTCACAAAACGGTTAAATGGCATTTGAACGATTTTTTTATATTTTTTGCTACTTGTTTTTCGAATGGCGTTAAAATATATACACCAGATCGTTAGGGCAACGCAAAAGGCGCCAAATATGCTAAAAGTATTTTTTCTGGAAACATTTGTATTGTAATACACCATTTAAAAGTTGTTTTAATAGAAAAACTGTCTAATCGTAACAATTTTTGAGTTGTAATGACTTAAATTCCATAAAGTAAGTAATTCAAATATTGGTCATAGTTACCCATAAAATTATGAAATAACATTATTATGTATGTATGTGTATGTATATGTGTATATGCGTGTGCGTGTGCATGTGCGTGTTTGTGTATGTACGTGTATATTATACCTTATTATAGGTTATATTTCTCTTTTATTTATATGTTATATTTATATTTCTTATTCAACAATCATTCCTCATGTAACTTCCTCATGTACAGGCGTAAGCTTCTGTGAGGATATCTTTTTTCCTGTTTATCATTTAATTGTACTGATAATTAGTCCTTGCTTTAAGTAAATATAAGTATTATTAATTTTATTGTGATTACTGCTCTTCTTTGGTATACTTATGTATAAAACTTACTATTATTTACAACAGCATGTACAATTTTTATGCACAAATAAATGGGGTATTATTTTTTTTTTTTTTTTTTTTTTTTTTTTTTTTTTTTTTTTTCCCGATGCTGGTCCGTCCTCCCGTGGCCTCCGACGCCTCACGGGGAGCGCCGGCGCATCAACTACAGCCACTCCCCACATCCCGCAGGGTTAGTGACTGTAGATACCAGAATCGTGTGCCCTAAGCAGACGGAGAGAACCTAGAATGACCGCCTTCTGCATTTGACCTGCCAGCCACTCGGCTGGTTTTGGCAGGCCGGTATGATCTTCAGTTCCGTTCAGTTATTATTATTATTATTATTATTATTATTATTATTATACTCTGAGTATTATTTTGGAGCAGTTAACCTCAATATTCGAATCACGAGAACGTGCTACTACGCATCGTTGTTAT